>VZUA01019884.1:1523-13905 GCA_013401035.1 Horornis vulcanius | reverse complement strand
GTGATGGATACAGCACTCTTGATGCATTAAGAAAAAAGATGTTTGGGCAGTGTCATAAACTGAAGGCTTGCTGCTCTTGTCTCTGCATTCATAATGTCATTATTATAGCAGTTCTGAAACTTTGCCTAAAGTTATTTCCCATGTAATATAATGTACCAATTGACTCAAGTCAGATTTTAAGAAAAGATCATGAGAAAACTATTATCTTTTGTCTTGAAGACCAGGCTTTACCCCACAAGCTCTCATGTCAGATCTCCAGGGGTAAAATGAACTCTCTATAGGGATGTGAATTTAAATTTTTTAAATTTATTTTTTGTCTAAGCCTCTAAAACCAACAACAAGAGAAATAGGTATCATGAGACAAAAATGGTAAAAATAGACATCTCTCCATCACAATCAATGTGATAGCATTCATATTCCACGGAAAATTTCCATCATAATCTACATGTCCATTAGCTGCAGACTCATGTACCACATTCAGATATGCCAGCACACTCTTAAAAAATCTGCCTATGTCAAACCCACAATAAGTGAGCAACAGTGAAAAAAGGACTTCTGGCTAAGGAACTGGATGAGGATTACGTTACATTACATTATATTATATTATAGATTTATATTCCTTTTCTTACCATAGATTCAGCTGTGTCAAAACTGACTTNNAGCTGTGTCAAAACTGACTTACTATGCATGCACCCAACAAAGTAGAGAAAGTGAGTCAAAGGACCACAGATCCAGAAGCCAAGATGAGTCTGAGGGACTGAGGGACTCAGGAGAGGAGAGGATCTGTGCTGGGCCATGCTGCAACCAGCTGTGTATGGTATTTTCCACTGGGGTGGATGCTCAAAGAAGCTCTGATGGATCTGCATCTAACCTCAGGTATGCAGTGAATATGAGGCCATTATCTTAAATGACACAGATGTGAGCCTACCATACCACTAGACTCAACAGAAATTTGTTCTCATAACAGAATCATGGGACATTACAGCACATGAGACAAACTCTAAGATATTGACCAATTTATAGAATTTGTCTTTTCCTACCTAAATCTCTCTCTCTTAGCTTAAAAAATGGTATGTAAAATGTTTCTTTCATTTGTCAGTATTCTATACTTATACATACAGATTTTAATGAAATGTAATAACATCTGGAGATTTTACAGTTCCTGGTCCTTATTATTAAAATAAATTGAAGGGCTTTTTTATAACACAAGTAAACAAGTACTGACATTAATTCATATGATGCTTTCTCACTAAAAAAAATGGCAGTTTTTTGTATAGCTACACTTACTATGATTTTAAAATGTATCAAGAGATTTTTACTTTTCAAAATAACCCTTTTCAGTATTGCAACAATGTAAGAGTTATAATGTAAAGCAACATAGCATTACATTACTGATAGTAAAAATTTATCCCTTACTTTTAATGTCATATGTAGGAGGAATAACAAACTGCATGACCCAGAAAAAAAAAATTAAAAATGCAAATCTAGGCATCCCAAGCTGTTACTAATGGCAGCTCTAATTTTATCCACTGACATAAACATATTATCATAAAAAGTTGCCACGTGATACAAGGCAGGAGGACACTGTGGCATTGTGCTAACACAACCCAGCACACTCATGTCAACTCACACCTGCTTAAAGATAACATTTGCCAGACAAATGCAAATCTTCCTCCACCATGATGCTCCAAAGCAACCCTCTCTCCTCTTTCTACCACTCTTTTATAAATAACTACCAATATATATGACCTGGGAAAATGAAAAACTCTGCTCAAATACCTGCTCAGATAACAGTGCCCTCAATGCAAAAGCATATCCAAAACCAGTAATGCTCTTCAAGAGCAAGAAAGAAACTTTATGTCCTAGCACTGTGAGGTATAAAACACACAGGCAGCTCAAAGAGCTAGTACATCATTTAGGCAGACTCCCTAGTCTTCCTCAGGATGGAAACATGGCAGGAATACCCCCTCTGAATCCCTTTGCCAGTGACAGCAGCAGAAGGTTGTTTATTAAACTTGCCTGTGTGACAGGAAAGGTTTGGAGTGCTTATTAGGAAAAATTTCTTCAGTAAAATGGTTGTCAACTGGAACAGGCTGTCCAGGGACATGGTTGAGTTGCTGTCCCTCGGGGTATTTAAAAGACCCATAAATGTGGTGCTTAGGGACATGGTTTAGTGATGGATTTGGAAATAGTGGGATAACAGACTGAATGGTCTTACGGGTGCTTTCCAACTAATGATTCAATTATTCTATGATTATTGCAGGCAGTAGCTTTTCCTAGCACAACTCAACATAATGTGTTATTATTTCCAAGTCCTTTGAAGAAGAAAGGTTTATGTGACGCAGCATCTGGTCCTAAAATTTTGAATCAGTTGGAAAAAGTACTTAGGAAGTCAGAAAATACTTCCATGAGGCCTGGACATCATATCACTCATACCACTTGAACATGTCAGAGTAAAGATCCAAGGCCAGGTAAACAGTGGTAGAACAGTAATTTCACTCATTGTGCAAGAATCTTCAAAATAACAACAGCAAAAACAACAATAGCTATGGTTTAATAATTAAATACCTTGTACTTTCTGTTCATGGAAAAGTATAGGCACCCTAATTTTGAAAACACTGCCTCAGTACTCATTTGTCAATTAAAACATGTGGACAACCTAAAACACTTGCTCACACAGACTTCTCTGTTTTCATTTAAGTATAGAAAAAGCAAGTTACCATATGAATCCGTGAAATATCAAAGTGAAATTGGACTTAAATCTCCTGCCAGTATATCTAGAGATAATTATAATGACCACAGTCTTAAATGTTGCAACAAGGCCATATTGATAAAATTTTCACAAAGGCCAGAGAACTAAGAAGCAGACTTAGGCCTTGTTAAACTTCTTCCAGTGTAAGAAATAACTGAAAGACTCAATATTAAAATTAAATCTCCAGATGAAGCGAATTTAAATGTTTTCCAAATTAAACTGATTACATATATAAAAAAATGGAATGGAACTGTCAATTGAATGACTATTGAGTCACCAATAAAAACCACCAAAGATGTATAAAAAATTCATTAATTTTACTAATAGTGAAGAATGTATATACAGTACTAGTGAAATCCTAACACATTGCTAACATAAAGGAGAGAAATTTCAAATGTTTTTATTTCAGATCTTCAGATTGGAGTAATTTTCTAAAGACTTCCCCTACTGAAGTGTTCGGTGAACTGCCTCTATAGTTTTTAATAAAAAGGAAATTCCTTTGATGACAGAAAAAATATGATGATTTTGAGGTTACACTTCTTACATGAAAGAGGAAGATCAGAGCAAGACTGTCTCAGATAATACTTGCTATTTCACCTCTGTCTGTTCTATACACTCCAGTCCAGTTTTAATGTCTTTTCAGATGACTTAGGGATTACAAATACATTATTTGATGCTTTTCTTCAAGTGTCTATTACCTGAAACACTCTGGGAACTCCCAGAATGACCCTGAACCACCATGCTAAGCTTTTGTTTAGGAAGAGCTTTTCTTCTTAAGAACTGAGCCGTGACTTTCTATTCAAGGAAGCGCACAGTGTTGTGAATGAGCCTCTGAGAAATCAGAAGCCCTGGTCTGAAGCAGTGTGCTTTCCACTGCTGCTGTCTTTGTAGTTTGCAAATTTCTCTCTTGTGGCTGTGTGTATTTTTTCAACAGAGCCCATGGAACCTGCAGTAACGGAAGTAACCCAAGACACTAGAGTTACTCATTGCCTAGGAGCATTGAAAAATGCAGGGTTTTGGCCCTGGCAACCATGCCTCCATCTACTAAATAATGTCAAATGCATCTGATGTCAGGAAAGCAAGAAACTTACCATTACAGGAAAGGAAATAAATATAAAATAAATAATATTTTTGCTTGGCAGAAAAGACAAAGCAATGTCTATTCATTTCATTTTCCCCATATCTGACATTTTTGCACCTTCCCTTCCTTCTTTCCACCTGAGAAATACAAGCAACTCTTCCAGTGTTCAAAAAGAACAAATAAAGTCCCCAAGACTGCGACAAAGTCATGCAAATTATCTTTTACCCTGCAAAATTTTATTTGTGACTTATAGGGGGACCTCAGAACCTGAGCAGAATGAGACATTTTATCTTGGCAGAGGAAAAAATATGCCCTTAGAGCTTACTTCTATTAAAACAAGCAATAGGAGTTTAAATTAATTTAACCATGTCTTCAATTTTGTTTTCTTCCTATTATAAAATTAAAGAAATTGTTATCATATCCTTAAACAATAATTTACAAAGAGATTTAAGCTCAGTTTTCAAGAGATAAGCAATGGAGAAGTGATAACCAATCCCTGGCACCTTTCGGCTCTCATCTTTGTTCTTCAATAGAGAAAAGATGCTCTTTGTAATGAGTTTTCCCCTGCCTACCAGCCCTCAGTGGTGTCCAGGGAAAAGAGTAAATTAAAGGTTGTTCCTGTGAATTATTGAGCATTTCCAAACTGGCTGAGGCAAAGAAGATTTATGCTATGAAACCACGGCTTTTTCAGCTGGTCTTTACAGTATATATTGTCTGATGCACTAAGATATGTCTCTCAAGCTTTCTCTCTTTGTTATATAGCCTATAAAGGTCAGAAGAGCTAAATTCATAATGGCATGCAGAAACATCTCTATAGCTGAATGACTACTAGCTGACTATGATAGCATCACTTGAATAACAAAAGATAAAATTACTCAGGCCATATAGCCTACATACTATGTTTCAACATGAAGCAAAGAAATAAGCTTCAAATTAGATTCTGTTTACTCTATGAGCTCTATGAGAATTCTAGTTTTATTTTGGATGAGAGAAAGCAGTCAGCCTTTGTCTCCTTCATTTAACTCTAGAAGGAAAATGTTTTGCTCTGATGTAATTCCAATTGCAAAATCTTCTCTATTAAACCAATAGTCAAATCCTGATATGGATAATATAATTGTGCTAGATCACATGGCACAAGGAGATTAATTAAACCATGAGATTACTCAGGTCTTAGTACATAGTAATTATGCACTACCTCAAAATCCATTTTGACAAGAACTTTTGTCTTTCTATGAAGTTTTAGAAACTACTTTTTCTTTTTTAACAGCATAAAGCTAGAATAATGTTGCCAGTGTCAGAAGAGAAAACACAAATTTATTGTGCAGGAGAGGACCTTGGCTGCTGAGTATCTTAGTGTCAGTCACAGAACCATATAATGGCCAGAATTGGAAGGGACCTGAAAGATTCAGTTCCAACACCCCTGCTGTGGTCATGGACACCTTTCTCTACACCAGGTTGCTCAGAGATCCATCCAGCCTGGCACTGAACACTTCCACAGTGTTCAGGGGGCAGCCGCAGCTTCTCTGGCAACCTGTGCCAGGGCCTCACCACCCTCACAGAAAAGAACTACCTCCTAATGTCCGATCCAAATCTACTCTCTTGTCAATTTGAAGCCTTTTCCCTTGTCCTGTCACTACATCCTATAGTAACAAAATCTCTCTCTTCCTTGTGAGCTTCCTTCAGGAACTAGAAGACCACAATTAGGTCACCTCAGCGCTTTCTCTACTCCAGGCTGAACAATCCCAATTCTCTTAGCCTTTCCTCCTGTGAGAAGTATTCCCTCCCTCTGATCACCTTGTGTCCCTCCTCTGGGCTCTCTCCAACAGCTCCATGTCCTTCCTGTGCTCGGACCCCAGGGCTGGAGGCAGCTCTGCAGGTGGGGTCTCACCAGAGCGGGGCAGAGGGGCAGAATCCCCTCCCTCCCCTGCTGCCCACGGGGCTCTGGGTGCAGCCCAGGACACACTTGGCTCTCTGGGCTGGGAGTGCCCATGGCTGGCTCATATCCAGCTCTCCCCAGCACCTCCAAGTCCTTCTGGGCAGGGCTGCTCTTGATCTGTTCATCCCCAGCCTGGGCTGCCACTGGGGGCTGCCCTGACCAGGGGCAGCACCAGCACTAGGCCTTGTTAAACCTCATGGAATTCTCCTGGGCCACTGCTCCAGCTTGCCCAAGGCCCTCTGGATGGCATTCTGTCCTTCAGGAGTGTCAACTGGACCACTCAGCTTGGTGTCACCTGCAAATGTGCATATTTGGTGAAAATGTACACCAGTATATTGGAATGGCAACATGCATTTTCTTCAGATGTGAGTGATGATGCAAGGTCTGAGGGTGTCAGAGTTAAATCTCAACTTCATCCTAGGCTATGTCACAGACATTGATTTCTTGTTTAAAGAACCTGGCATCCGTTAGCTGAAATGTACTATAAGATGAATGAATGATGTGCTGAAGCTATTGGAGATCTCTTAGATAATCTCAGATGTGCTAATTACAAAAGAAGAAGTGCATAAAATATTTCAAATGTATTTGATATCTGGGGCACAAAACAGTGTTAATGGGGTTGCAATCCTTCTGTTGCCCAGGCAGCACACGCAAAACAGCTCGCCATGCAAACTAAAACTCTGAAGTGTAGCTATGTTGGCNTGGGCAGGGAGGGAAATGTTATTAAAATCTTTTATTTTTTTCTCCTAGAAACAATTTTCAATATCAACACTAAAACAGAGTGTGAGGTGTTAAACTCACAAAGATGTTTTAATGGCACACAAAAGACCTTTTCTTCTTGCTTGCTACTGTTGCCAGCCCACATGCACACCTGATTTAATTGTACTGTAAAGGTTGAATAGTTACATGCTTCACAAATAACACATTAAGCTACAGTTCTGGGGGAGAAATAGCATAAAAACATAATCCCTTTTAGAAGAAATCTTTAACCTCTATGGCAAAACAAGTATAAAATTGGGAAAAAGGTATATTTTGTGTCCTAAAAATGTATGCACCCTGTGTAAATACTTAGGGATTATATCACAAAACCAACCTAAATTATAGCACCTACCCTGCTTTTGTAGAATGACATTACGAACAATGTACTCAGGCTCCCAAAGAAGAAACAACAGCATCACACTGAACAGAGGATGTCACATGTGGACATTGAAAGTTCTCCAGACACAATGAGATAGTTTTACACAACTTTGAATTTACTTCCTCAGTTGAGTAGCAGTGTTCTGTATTAGTTTGATTTGATTTGTATGTTTTTTGGTTGGCTAGTCAATTGGTGGGGTTTTATTTCATTTTTTATTATATGCTTACATGTTGAATAACAGAAGCCAAATTTTCAACAAGCAAATAGAGAAAAATACACTCACTAAAAAACCAGCCACACGAATGAATGATTACCTTAACTAACAACTCATCTTGCTCTGAGACCTATGGCAGGAACAGCTTTCCTATAGCATTTATAATTGCACAGTAACTGACTAAATATATTTTTTTAGAGAACTGCACAGATAGCACAGCTTCTTTCTGCTTGTACATGGATGTTTTGGTTTATTTCAGCAGAAAATCAGATTCACAGATATCAGAACCAGAAAGAACACTGGATTATAATTTTAGACTGGTCTTCCATATGTTATGCATGTATATGCAGCATGGCCAAAAAATTATCTGTGTGAGAGGTTAGTTACCACTATCATCTGGAAAGATTAAAGGAAATTACTATTTTGTAGAAAGGCACTATTACTTAAAGTGCCATAGAAAATATAAAATCAAATTTTTAAGGAAAAATACTGTTAACATGGGAATAAAACTGCTGTGTTTCAGAAAACTCAAGCTACAGCTTTATAAAATAATTTAATTGGAAGAGCACACAGCTAATGATCTAAGTCTTTTTCGTGTTTAATTTCTATTATCTTGTATAAAAGCAGATTTGTCTCTCTACAGAAAGAATCTGTTTTTCACATATAAATAATTTTACAGCATAAACATATATTCAATGCTTCTATGAATACACATTCCCCAAATACACATTATTCACAAGTTATTTTTAACTGACAACCTTCAAAATTTCTCAGATTCATATATTTCTGCAAGGGTTCTAAGTAAATTTATCAAATGCAACTGGATTTGCAGATTAAAAAATATTTTGTGGGACAATTTTTTTGCCTCTGTCTTCAGAATTGTGCAGACTGAGACAGGTTTTCAAAATCTTTCCACAGCCCAGTCTTCCCCAAGATTTGCCTTCTATGTCTTGCAACCTTTAAGCAATGAATATGGTTCTGCACAATCTCTTCAAGCAACATAAATCACAAAAGCAAGGCACTAATATATCCTGGATGAGCAAAGATTGGTCTGTTGCATGTTATGACCTATTCTGTTCATGCTTAGAAAAGGAATTGTTGAAATAAATAAATTCATTCCCCAAAATATTTACCTTTTTATGGAAGTAGCAGCAAAATTTTACATACTTTTCTATTTTCTAATCCTAAAATAATGAGCATGTTTTGTATAAAAGAAGAATTAATTTTTTTTGCTGCAGGTGTTGTCATTGTGAGTAGACCATGAATTAACTACAAAAGAAAGACATATGAAAATGACAGATCAGAGTCAAAAATAAAATGACTATGGGAGGTAGGGACATGGCTATATATATTTTGATCTGCAGCTGGATTGCTCAGTTAAAGCTAATATTAAAACAAACCTTTTTGTGAGAGTAGTAAAAATTGGAAATGCAGTAAATGGAAAGCCCTGACTGTAGTACTTACATTGTCCAGCTGAAATTTTGATGAGCTATGTTTTTGTTCCCACTAGAAACCTTTCTTATGGTTGAAAAATTTTGAGCAACCAAGGCCTGAAGATACACTTCTCTAGTACTTATTCAACTATACTAATTGTCCTTATGGCAATGTTGCCTACTTCAGTTTGGGATCTCACTTTTATTTCATTTGGGATGCTTGAAAATGCCTCCTGGTGTTGCAGTAAAGGTTTGACATACCTTCACTGAAGCTGAGTTCTTTTTTCTTCTCAAATGGCCTACTGCTGAGCAAACAGCTTTTTCTCTCTTGCTTGCTCTCATGTATGCCTGGGAAGAAGTTATGCAAGCAAGATGACAGATTTAGTTTTATCTTACGCAAGTGACAATACCAGATTTATAATTAACTCTATTTTTTTTCAACAAGGAAAGAAATAATCTGAAGTCTTCTTTTCTTTATAGGGCAAAACCAACTAGCTTTCATATAAATTTACAACAGGATAAGGAAATTTCTTTCCCTTCCATTTCCTTTCCTTCAGTGAGGAACTCAAAGCAGGCGTGCACTGGGTAATGCAGCTTGAGTTCTCATGCATTTTGTTGAATATTTTGAGAATGTCTTCCCCTCTCTTCATTGTAGCTGGAAAAACTGAACAAAGGGGTAATTTTCCGCAATTACAAGTTTCTTTTAAGAGTAAAAAGGCAGGAATAGTACCTCACACATATTTGTAAAGATGTCCTCACATTCTGTCTACCAGGAAGTCTCCTCTATACTTGCTTCTTTTTATACCTGAACTCTTTCAAATTCTATTTCTGCTCTTTGTCCACTCACCTAGACTGTCTACTAATTATTTAATTAATGAGAATTTGGGGGTCTATGCGTTGCTGGAGATCTGAACAGTTATTGAAATATTTGAAAGCACAACATTCAGCAGAGGGACAGCTTTCTCAAAATAAAATATTAATGGCAAGAAAAGAGAAAAACTCCTGTGAGTTAAACAGAAACCAAAAAATATGCAAATATTTGAGCAGATGAGATCATATACAGGTTAGGAGTGTTAAACTTCTATAGTAATAATAGATTCTTCCAGGAAGATGAGGCAGCAAGGTGTAATAATAGCTAGAGAACTTGTTCCTAAGTGTCAGTATCTCAGATCCATTTTAAGAAGATGTACAAGCAAGGATAATCCTTCAATATCATGCTGTATTAATATTATTACTATATGTCAGGTTAAGAGCTGGTTGACCACATAATGGAGTTACACTTTTCACAGCTTGTCTATAGGATACTGACTCTAATATATATGTTAAAAAAAAATGTATGCTGCGGCATGACTGAGATGGGACTTCAAATGAGGGTGCAAATAGTAGTCCAAGCAAGAAGCTTAAGCTGAAAGAAATCAAAGGCCCAAGCAAAAAGAAGTCGGAGTTGAAGTCGTTGAAGTCCGAGCAAAAAGGGGCTGAAGTTGTTTATTTTCCTCTCAGTTCAGTCTTATATACTGTTGCAGGTCTAAGCAGTTACAGCTCTAAGCAGTCACATCCTTAAGCAAGAATTTCTCACTAGTTACAGAATCAGCCTATTGTTTGTATTACCTGGCAGCCTTACAAAACTACATAGGTTCAAAAACTTTGATATCTGCATATGCTGTACTTTCCCAGTTCTTCTCATATCTGTGTCACTTATCCCATGGCCTGTATCCCACCAAGGCCAGGATATCATTAAGCTCTGCTGTGCTCTCTGTTTTGTCCCCCATTTGTTCTCTCATAGTATGTTCTCAAAGATATCCTGGAGATCTCAAGAGTGCCCGCGAAATTAAGACCCATATTGTGTTTACCTTGATTTATTACATAATTTATGTCATCTGTGGAGTAGCATTCTATCCAAAGTCCATATAAAGCCATCATAATCTTACCTTCACAGGGCAAAAGTATTTGAATATATTTGAAGAGCCTTCAGAAAAGCACTCAAGTGTTTCAGTAAAATTCAAATCAAGCTATGAACTTTCAATTTACATACCATTGATAACCAGTTTTAATTTTATAACCCATGCATCAATCCCTTGTTTCAGAGCTGCAGATGCTTCTCATTTAGCTCAAAACATTTTGTATGACATTTTCTAGATGATATGCCAAACAGAGAATCAGCCCCTACAAAAGGTACTCATAAAGACTTATTTCCCCCTGAAACTGAAAGCAGCAAATTGCATTCCACAAAAAGTGAAAATATCTCCAAGGTTAAAAGGAACTTCCGGCACTCATACATTTCAGACAGACTGAAATTTAGAAAGCTGGAGACTAAGCAGAAAAGGGAATGACACAATGGCTGCTACAGAGACCACAGAAATTAGAAAATACTTCAGAATTTTCTTTACGCCAGAAAGAGCCATGTGCCTGGGAATGCTTGAAGACAAATCAATAAGTTTTGGCATTAGTTCTAAGCAAGCACTGATTCAATCTAGAGGAATATATTTCATTATAAATTAAAGTAGGGAGTTCTTGCTCTTATGTAGAGGATCATTCATGAAAAACCCTTAATTATCAAAGTATTATTCAAAGGATGAAAGGTCCATTATTACCCCTACACATGTGGAAAAATAAACCATGTGGAGACAAATTTTGGCAGACATTTTAAGGAGCTAAGACTAATTGTGGGTTTTTACAGAGTTCACCAAAATCCTGCACCTCCTGCTCAGTACACTTTTAATTGCTCTGCCTTTACTACAGAATTTTCTGACTGTGGACTGAAAATTATCACACTGGTCTGGCAATTTTTAAAATCCATTTGTTTACATTTGGTCTCAGTGCAGAAAAATGGTCCAACTGCTTCCACAGTCCTTGGCAGACTGGACATGGTTCCTGATTCCATTGATCTCTTTGCTCAGGATCTAACCCAAGACATTTAGGAGAAGACAGCAGTGATGCTGTGCCACAGAATTATGCCCTACCTCTGATTTGAGGCTGAATTTCACTGAGTCCGCAAAATGTTGTATTAATTCAGACTTGTGGAAGGGGCTGACAGTGGGCCTGTGAGTCTGAAGTGTAAGTTAGCTAAAGAAGAAGCTGGTGTGATCCGTGTGTACCCCTGAAAAGAAAATCTACCAAGGTCATTGACATGGAGACCAAGAAGAAGGAAGACATAAGCAGAAGACACGTGCAGCTGGAAAAATATTTTTAGAAAAGGTTTTTTTGCTAGCTGGAAACAGAAGTGAGGATGCTCTGTACCTATGAACATCCTGCTGATTTATTGTAACCAATGAATAAGTATAAACTCTGTCAAGAAATGTATAAAAAGCAGTGTGCTGCCGTAATAAACAGAAGCCTTCTAAAGTTTCACTGTGTCCATCTGTGTGTCATGACCATCTCAACAATGACACAGATTGGATACCAGTCCCATGAATCCATAGGGAGAAAAAAATAGAAGAAGACCATAGTCAAAAGTCATCACTGTAAAATGATTATCTCAGTCACGGAGATGATATCTTTCTTCCTCCCCAGAAAGAAGTAAATGCTTTTTAGCAGGTCAGGAAGCACTGAGGAAACTGGCAGTGGCCACTATGGTGACACACTCAGCTTTTCAAAGTTGCCTTCATTACAACAGATTTTCATTTGTAAGAGAAATAACCAGTTCTCACATCATCCGTATGGGCATGTTCTTTCTTACTTAGGAAAGGAAGCATAAGGATGTATGAAACCAGAACAGTCCAATTTCTTCAGACAGCCTATTGTAAACAGTTGACCTTGAAGATATTTTAAAAAGCCCAAAATCAAACACGCAGAAAAATCTTTCAAAGTCAGGAACTAGCTTCCCTGTTA
>VZUA01019874.1:18920-34516 GCA_013401035.1 Horornis vulcanius | reverse complement strand
AAAACAAAGCTCCACAGCTCCTTAGAAAATGAGGTTTACTCAAAAAATATGCCTTAGACCAAAAGAAGTAAAACTATTGTCAAAAAACAAAAAGGAAAAATAGACTAACACTCAAATAGCTACTACCTTTTTAAAAAGTGTAAACCAAGTGGCATCCCATTCAATAGCTCTTACCTTTTTAAGAGCTTAAATGCGCAATTCCTTTTTCTGTCTCAAATTACTTCTACTTATGCTCATTTCTGACAAAAATGCCTTCTATTCCTCCTTTCATAGGCTCTCCTCCATCCTCATACACAGAAAGTGACCTCACCTGTAAGTTAATAAGCCCAGCACTCAGTTTTCCTATTGGTCTGCTTCTTCTTCAGTCATTTTCAATGGAGCAATTAAAAGGCTCAGCAAACTCAGAGTGCTCTCCATCTGATTTGCAGGTAGCTTGGTGAAATGCACAGCAAGGGGTTGGCAGATGAATGTACACATGAGCTTCAATGGCACAAACTGCTGAGAAAACATTTTAATCTTGGATTATAATAACCATCTCGGGTTGAGCTGAGACTGTTTCCTAATCATTTCAAGCTTCATCGGTCATAAAAATATCCATTCACTTGGGTGTGAGCTTTATGAAACCAGCCTGTGATCTCATAATAAATCTCTTATAAACTAGTTGAGGATCAGCCCTGATCATGGACACGGGAAAGATTCAGCAAACACAAGACATGAAAAAATAGACTGTATTTGGACTGTGCTTTAGTTATTAGGTGATCAGCTGAAGAAAAGCAGAGTTGAGAATGGCCGTTGTATCCTTAACTGGGTAAAGAAAAGGTATCTCTGCCTATAGCAAACACATTAATGCCAATAAAGAAGCTGGATATTCTCCTATGTTATCTGACCTTATTGGCATTGATGTGTTTGCTGCAGGAAAAGATACTTCTCTAAAGTGTGGTAAGATGCTTCTCTCCCAGCACTGCTGGGTGGGTGTGTGCTCTTAGCAGGGTAAATGAGCGTCTTGGTTAACTATAAATTAACTGCAGACAGTTCAGCACCCTGCTTAGCTGTAATCCCCTATTTGGATTAGTATGTTGCTCCAATTGCATGTGCCATTTTGGGTGCTAATGAGTAAAATACAGTACATTTTACTTACACTGAATGAACATCTTGTAATTAGTACTAACCCACCTCATTGCAAGGCTGTGTTCTCCCACAGATGCCAGGAGCTATTGCTGGTGGATAATTGCAAGGGCATGTTTTGGTCACAAAACAGCAACTTTACAGCATGATCCTTATAACCATGTGTGACAAAACCCATGTTATCACCAGCCTCTCATGCTAAGGATCCTCCATGGAAACTCCTTTGGGACTCCTGGGGAATGGAGCAATGGGAAAAAATAAATCTTTCTGAAGAAGCCTAAAACCGGCAAATGATATTTCTGAGGAATTGAAATGAAAAACTTGGGTGGAATTCAGTGAATTATGCAAGCTTAAAAATACCAGTGTGTCAAAACATCAGATTTACGTAATGCCATGTTCTGCTTCAGAAGATTCCAGTGTGTCTTCTCTAGAGGCAAAATATTTCAAGGCAGAACACTCAGCCACGTAGAAACCACCAACCAAAAGCACTTTGCAGTCCTGGTGGGGGCAGTGCTCCCGCAGCAGCCGCAGAGCCAAGCTGTGCCAGATCCTCAAGGTGCTTCCCTTAAGGTGTTAATCCCAAAGCTCAGTGACAGAATTTTAATGTCACTGCTCGTCACCGCAGCAAAGAAACCTCTAGTCTCGTTGTAAAATAGGTGTATTTTACAAACACATCAAAGCACTGTCCTACTTTATTCTGTCCAGAGAAGAGATCAGGAGTGGAACTGAAGCCAGACATCGCTCACTCTTGGTGCTGTCCTTTCTCTAGGAACCATCAATTATTTTTCATTATTTCTTTATGAGTGTAGTAAAAATGCTCTGGAGAGGCTCTTGTGTTTTGCAATGTGAATGAGCACAACTGACCCAAAAAGAATAATTTCAGGCTAGTTTAGAGCAGTGATAAAAACTACATTGTGCTTCTGTTTGCTTTAGATGATGTCTGCTGTGCTCACAGATGCAGGAAGAAAACAGAGGGGAACACGACAGAAATAAAAATTTGTTGCAAAGAAGGTCTAAATTTAGTCCAGAGAATTAAACCCCAATGTGTCAACATAAATTAAACAGGCCCTCTTCAGAGGTGGAGGATCCATAGCCACGTCACAATAAAGTTGTTGTTCATGGGCTGAAAATAAGGTAAATTTGTCACCTTCATTTTCTTCCCTCTCAAGAGAAGAAAGCAGGAATGCTGCAGCACTGGGAGTTGACTCCTGTGGGGCAGTGGCTTAGCAGCTGAGCCTGAGGAAAGCCCAGCTGCCCCATACAGGGTAGGAAATCCCTGGCTGAAGGAATGACAAAATATACCATGCCTTGTCAGCAGATGTTTCTCACCTGTGCTCTGGGGCTCAAAGTGAAATAGTTAGCAGAGGTAATCATCCTGACTTTAATTTTTTAAAAAATATACATTAATGGCATAGTTAAATACAGCAGGGGTGCCACTAATTTTTTTTTTCTTTACAGTGAATTCCTTGTCCTCCATTTGCAGACAGGTACCCGGGTTGTTAGCCCAAGAATGCGGGGCTGTTTCTCTGGAAGCTCTGCAGGAAACCCTGCTGTCAGCCGTCACAATTCCTGTTTATCCCCCTCGGTGGGGGAATGAAGGAGGCTGGGGCAGAGGGCTGCAGGAGTGGGGTGTCCTTCTGCAGAAGGAGCTCAACACCAGCACCTGGAGTCCCTCGCTGCCGCCTGCGCTCTGCTGCTGTGCCAAGGAAGAGGGACTGCAGCCAGTGAAATGTGTGGAGGAGCATCCTTGCCAAAGACAAATGAGCAGGTTTAGGTGTGAATGGGTTTGTTGAAGTACAATGGGCAGAAGAACAGCTCTGCATTCTCTGGATGTGTCAGCAAAGGCCTTCTGAGAGGAGTGGTGCTGGGAGAGGGGAGATGGGAGGAATCAGGCTCCTCTGGCTGGGACTCTGGTATGCAGGAGTGTTGGAGTTCTACTTCCACTAGGGAGGTCCCAAGCACTCTGAGTTTCCTAGCTGTAAGAATTCCAGATCAAGTGGCATATTTTTCTTCCAACTTTCTGTCTCATGTGATTGTGTGCTCTTCTAGTGGGCACTTGCATCAGGGCCACAGTCTCGGAGGGGCCTCTCTGCTGCTGGAATACTAATTGTGCTGGCAAGATTATTCTATGACTGTATAAATTGCTTTTCCTGCCACTTAGGTTCTAAAGTGCTAGGAGTGTGCAGTAGAAGATTTTCAGGCTATTGTGCTTTTATTTTGGACTCAGACCTGGATCCTGTCACTTGCAAAATGCTGCACTTAATGCTTAGTAGGATATCATATCCTTCATTTTGCACATTTGTATCATTAGCTGGAGAAGACAGGGAAAAGGGGAAAGAAAAAAAATCCACCTTTGTATAACTAAAAATCTCTCAGTGGTGTTTGTTTAGTGTGAAAGAATGATTAGTAATCTTTAGTGAGTAGCAATTTTCTCCCTCAGGTGACTTTTCTGCATTCCCATAGAGCTCACAAACACACCTGATCTGCCAAATGGGAAGAAAAAGCTGAGACACCAAACATTATATTTCAGCTTCTTTATTTTACTCTTTTTAAACATCAAATCTGATCAACAGAAAAAATATAGTCCTTTTTTTTTTTCTAAATCACCCTGTGTTTATGGAAGCTATGTAATTATCTGTAGATATCCATATATTATGTATAGATAGAGGGGAGAGGAGAAAGCTCATCTAGATATCTATATACATATAGGTGGATATAGATAGATATAGATATATAGATATCTAGGTGTGCTTTCCCCTGTTCCCTGCATTGTTTAGAACTGAACAGAGATGAAAGAAACCTCTTGGTTATGCCAATTTCCCCCTCTCTCCCCTTCCTGTGACATGCTGAGGAAATTGTACTCTGGTTTCTAGGACTGGTTTTCTCTGCCCCATTGTGCAACAAAAAAGTGATTATTTTTAATGTGGTCAAGAAAAAAGCATTTTTTCCCTTCTCCTTTTTCCAATTGATTCTGCTGCAGGAGGGATCTTGCTTTATTGTATGAGTGAGGAACATGGGGCCAGATTCACACGTGGGTAACTCCTACTGATGATGCTGGAGTTACATCAGGAATGGATTTGACCCATGATCTGTTATTTTTTTGCCTTAACTGCAGCTTGTCTGCAAAACCTCAATCATTACACCTGGTTAGACTAGAGCCTTGACAAACTGTGTGGCCTCAGCATTTGCTTTTATGAATCATCCCTTGTCTCATATAAAGAAATCCAAGACAGGCTGAACACGGCTTCTTAGTTTGATGGCAATCACACATTTTCCCACCTCAGGGATGTGTGTCTAACCCTTTCCAGGAGCTGGGAAAATATTCTCAGCTTAAACCATCCCATTTCGTGCTGCTTTTAGAACAGGAATAAGAATATTCACTGCATTTGCTGTAGGGAAAGGTGCTGGAAGGAAATAGTAGACTGAAGTTGTACACATACAGAAGTGATGCTGCCTCTTCCTGGCTGCCTCATTAATTTCCTACCCTGCTAGCCCACCCCCAGGAACAAGAGGGCAAATTAGAGTCTACAGCCAGTCACATTTGAACCAGTAAAGCCGTGGTGGGTTTTGACATGATTGTTTCATGTGAAAATGACCTGAGGTCTGCTAACATTATGGAGACATCACTGAATGGGCCCTGTGTGAGAGCCAGCTTCCAAAGCTCCAGATATTTTGTCATGGTAAGGCACAAACTCCTCCAGGACTGGATGTGAACTCTTAATAGAAATAAAAAGCTTATTTCATAGCACTCCTGGAAAATCTGACTGGGCAGCTGGGAGGGAAGCTGAGTCTTTCAGTTTCTCCAGGTCTTCTCTTCAAATTTGTTGAGATCCTCAAGCTCCCTCCATCCAATGCCCTAAGCTGAGTCACCCTGAGAAACAGTTTATGAGGTAAACAAATGCTGTACAAGCTGAAAAGCAAATTTAAACAGGGAGCTTCAGAGAGATGATGAGTGGGTTTTGTTTTGGTTTTGCTTTGCTGTTTTGCTTTTGAGTCAGAGGAAATGATTAGCTCTTCAAATTTCCCCAGTACTCAGGAATGTGACTATTCAGTGCCCACCTTGAAGGATGGGATGCAGACAGAGAGATTGGAAGCCTTGGGTTTGGCTTTTCTTTATCATTTTTGTATTAGATGATCATGATGCTGATTATTTAAATGGGTAAAATATGGCATCTCATGTGCACACACACACAGAGTTTTCTACAACCAGCTCATTTCCTCAGCTTGCTGCTTTCCCTGGATCTTCGTTTGCCCAGAGAGCCTGAGGGATGGATGTTAACATTATTATATTTTTATATCCTTTCCTGCCTACCAGAGATTCCTCATTTACTTGGGCAATGCAATTTGCCTTTTTGGCTCAATGTTTGCCCTCATTTTTGTCTTCTCCCACCTTTTGGTGCAGGTGTGTATAAAGGGATCCAAACAGGGCTTGGAAGCACTGGTGTGTGCTGCTATCACAGAGGAAGGGAATTTCTCATGCAGGCAACAGCACTCTCAACTTGAGGCAGCCTGCCTGGAAAAACCTCTCTTTAGGCTGTACCTGCAGCCTCGGGGTCCTGGCAGCCCAGCCTGGGCTCGGCATGGTGCTGTCAGAGCACACGGAATTTGGGAGCACACACAGCCAGGGGGGCAAGCAGAGCCTCCAAGGGGTTTGCTGACAGCAGGGATGGTTCCAGCCTGGGAACATTAAGATGTTTGGGCTGTTGTGCTGTTGCAGAGAATGCCAGTCCTGCTCAGACTCCAGACTAGATGTTCTTGGCTAAAGAAATCACAATTTCCTGGTGGAACAAGAATTACTTTTAAAAATTTTTGTGAAATTTTTGTATAAAGTGTCTCTGTATAAAGAAGCAAAAGAAAATTCCACAGAATAAGTAAATTTTGATTTGTTTAATATTAGAGATAGCAGGTATTTACAGGGGAGGATGTCTCTCTTGATGAGAGCAGCATTTTCCAGGTGCTGCATCTATTTCTTCCTTCTGTTGTTCCTAGGAGTGGGATCCTTGACCTAGTCAAGCTTTTTGCTCACTGTTTTTTTGACTAATATGAGAACATTCTGACCTCATACAGTGCTATTACAACTCGTAGTATCACTCAGCAGAATTACTCTCCATTTATACTTTATTGAGTAAAGGAGTTATTATCACCTTCTCTTTGAGAAGGGAAATATGATAACTGTCTGATTTAGTAATGGTTTGACTGTCTGAGAGAAGATAGGTAAGAGAATTTCTCAGAGGTCCCAAGAATAAAAGCACTGTGGGAAAGTCAGTGTAGAACTCAGATTAATGGAGGAGTAAACTGAGGCACAGAGTATCCAAAGTGATGTAACAAATCCTGTGCCTGCCAATGGCCACAGTAAGGAGCATTGAATGAGGGTGCCTTCCACAGATTCAGTCAGTGGGAACTGGTCCAAGAAGACTGGTATAAAAAAGAAACATTAAATAGTTTGGAGAAAAACTGCTCAGAAGTGAGCAAGCACAGTTATGCCAGTGTTTGTTTTGGAAACACAGTGTATGCTCAGGTGAGAAAGTGTTCTGACTTGCAGCGTATTTTAGCTTGCCTGTATACAGAGCTCCTCTGGGCTTTACACAAGAATCACTTTCCCTCCTTTGGAGAAGAATGGCAGACCATCTATTTGACAATGACAAAATGAAGAAAACAGAGGCCAAACACAAACTTAGCAGAACAATCTGACATAAGAATCAATCACTATTTTCCCCTTATTTGGAAGATAATTAAATGCTAGAGCTCAGGCTTCCTGACCCGTGAAAATAAAATATTTATAATTTTAACTACAATTCCAACATGTATTCATACATTCTTCAGGATGCTCTGGCTTATTGCTTTTGACCAAAGCCACATCAGTGTAAGAGGTGGCTATAAATGTTCAGTCTGAGAATGCTCACAGCCAGCCTGCTGGAGTCCAGTGATAGAGCAATCCTGCTCTTCTCCGTGACTGGTGTCTATGTTAGGAAGATGCTGATAATATCCTGAATTTTCTCCTGGGTTTTCCTACCTGCTGCCTCTTGGGCATGGAAGAGCCATCTCTAGGACCATGCTTTTGCTGTCCTTCACATTCTTGTCCAATGTGAGGAAAGGAGTAGGGTATCAGTGGGATTTCCAGAAAAGCTCAAATGCAATTGTAACGAACAGCAGTGATGACTTTACAGAAGGAGGAAGAACAGGGATGGGAAGTCAGAGTGGAACATAAACCCTCCACTTCCCACCCAACCTGCACTAAGCCAGCTGAATGCCAGTCTTTGATTTGTTTAGAAACTAAGTTACCTGAGTTCTCACCTTTGCTACTTGAATTCTATCTCTTTCATTCCCCCAGGAGTTTCCTTGACTCTGAAGAGCTCTTTTCCATTTTAGTCTCCATTCCATTTATGTTTATGTCTTCCTGCAGTGTTCTGGTTCAAATCCATCTTGACTCCAAGGGATTCTGACAACAAAATTAGTTAGAAAGCAGAAACCTAAGTGCTGCAAGTGGTCTTCAGGATATCCAGCCTCCGTTTAGTTTTCAGGAGCATATCCTTCCTTCTGGAGCACTTTACTCTTGGTTGAACATACCATGTCCTGATTTTCTAACCTGTTATTTCTAACTCAGAAGGCTCTCCAAGGCTNTTAGTTAGAAAGCAGAAACCTAAGTGCTGCAAGTGGTCTTCAGGATATCCAGCCTCCGTTTAGTTTTCAGGAGCATATCCTTCCTTCTGGAGCACTTTACTCTTGGTTGAACATACCATGTCCTGATTTTCTAACCTGTTATTTCTAACTCAGAAGGCTCTCCAAGGCTTATCTTATCTCTTGCTTTCTCTAGGAAGCTTTTCTCATAGATACCTGCCTCCACATCCCCAAAGTTATCATCTCACCCTCTCAGGATGAGAGATTTCTTCATGGAGCTTATACTCTTTCTCTTGTTTTCCAGCATTCTCTGCCAAATGTCCCATCCCAAGGACTTTGCAGTTTTGGGTTTTTTTTAAAAATTTTTATTGCTCAGAATCCTCAGCTGACTGCACGGCAGGCACCTCCTGACATCCTCTTGTTTTCTGTGCCTGGAGAGGGGCAGCTGATGGTGCAGGAGATGATGTCGAGTCCAGTACACCTTTACACATGCAGGGAATAAATATTTCAGGAGGTGCTGCTATAACCTTTGACTCTTCGGGCTTTGAGCTGGAGATTTGGTTCTTCCCCTTTATAGCTGGATCTGTGCCTGTGCTCATGACAAACGTCCCACTCATTACTGGCCCTCAAATCCTGCGACTTTGGATTTGCAGCCATTTGGCAGCGATCCCATTTATCAGCACAGGGCTCCTTCCAATTTGAGATAATATTTTTTCTAGGACGAAATGGAAAAACCACACGGCCAACTTCTTCCACAGTTTAGGAAAATCAATGCCGGTTATCCACTAGGTGACACTGTTTACCTACAGATTTTGTCGAATTTGTGTGAAACTCCACAAATCTTTCAAAGGTAGCGTACAATATGTTTTGCTCTTAAAGAAAAAGGAGACTGGTTGCAGAGGAGAAGGAAAATGGACTGTCAGCGAGGTATAATTAAGGGCAAACCTACAGTTATGAGACTTTATGGTCTGGTTTCAAACTATTTACTAAAATGCATTTTAAAAGCCACTTTTTATCAGCCCCATTTCAAAGCCAAAGGAAATTGTTTTATTTACAGAAAGAGAAATAGAAAGAAAGGCAGGCACTCACCATCAGCACAAATCTCACCCTCACTCAGATTTTGTCTTGGAGAACAGTGTGAACAGAATTGCCTGGTGGCAGAGCCAGGGAGGAAAGAGAAAACAGAAAAATTTCTGCAATCTCATCTGCACTGAGGAGAGCTCGGTGGAAAACTGCTCTCCAGTCTTGCAGATATTTCAGAATTTTGCATTTTCTCCCCAGAAATAGGACCAGAACTGGTAATCTCAATTTCTGAAAATTGCTTGTCTGAAAGAAACAAAAAACTGGTTAGATGCAAATTTGTTTCATGCTTAAACATTATTTTATCCTTAATATATTTCCCCTATAGAAGCATGTGCTCCTCTTTGAAAAAGAATTTATTTCATTATGAAATGCTGACCAAGTAAAAATGTTTAAAACTGAAAATTAGGTGGGCCAAAATCAAAAGCTTCCCACAATATGTATCAGCTTTTAGTTAATACTTTTAAAATTAGAAAAATACAAATCTGCATCTGCAGACTAATGCCTCTGGTGATGGTGTTAGGGAAGTCTGTGCTAGGCTTAGCTGTGATCTGGGAATCACACTTGCAAGGAAGCCGGATGAGTTCTGTTTGAATTGGGCATGCATTCTGGAAAAACTTTGCAGAGTTCCATTCTTTCTTCTCATTCGTGCTGCTGACAGTCCAAAAGAAACACTCACTTCTCATCTTCAGCCTTTAAGTCAAGCTTTCAGAAATACCAACGACCTGCAAGTGTCAGGGGAGCTGTGTGGGGAGCATGGGGTGTTCAGATCTCTAGGAACAGGCTGGGCACCTCCAGAGCACAGGGAGGATTGCATGGGAACCTTCCAACCTCCTGCTCTCCCACTGTGAGTCAGCCCTTTCCATTTTTTTGTAACCACAGCCCATAAGTAGCTTATGGCCCAGTTCATAAACATGGCTAGAGATCACTTTTAATTCCACTGTCTAGCCACATTCAAATATAGGTTTTGGCTGCAGTTCAAATCAGTCTCACGAAACACAGATTTGAGGAACCTTTCTGTATGATACTGTTCACACTTGCAAAGCAAGACCTTTCCCGTGTAATTTTGGCTATTGGGCTTTTCCCTCCTGGATTCTGAAGGAAAAGACTAGCTAAATTAAAGTTGGGTGTTTATNGTGGAAAACTGAAGCCCATTTCCTCATCTGCCCTCATCAGATCCTCCCTCCTGAAACCCTGAGGTGTCCAGCTTTGGTTAACATCAGTGAGGCAGAGCTTCAAATCTCTGAGGTGCAAACCCACTTCCTACACTGCTTCCAGCACACTCTGGTACCTGTTACAGCCAGAACACTGTGCAAATACCCCAGCCAAAGCAAGATCCCCCACATGCCTTCTGCTGAGCACGGGGCTCTCTCTTCATATCTGAAGCTGCAGCTTCAGCTGAACCCCTGTAGCTCAGGGGTTTTCTAGATATTTGCAGATCTGCGGAGATAATTTATTGCTGACAAAGTTTGGTTCCATCAATAATGATGGAACAAGAGGCAGGTTTTGCTTCGAAGCTGTTGTGATCAGAGCACAGAAGATGGGAGGGTAAGAGAGGTACAGGGATGCTCCAGGGATTGTGGCCCTGAACCAGGAGCAGAATCGAGGTGTGCATGGACATCCTGTGGAGGAGGCACAGCTGTGCTTCCACCTCCATCTCTGTGATTTGCTGCCTGGCCCCTGTTTCCAGCACTGCTTTTCTGAAAACCAACCACAGAACTAATTGATAATTGTGCAAAAAGCCTGGAGGGTTGGACAAGATAATAGTAGTTTTCCAAGAACCTGCAAGGCACTGAAAAACTTTTATGGTGTTTTTGATGTAAAATTATTATTTTTTCACTGCTGTTCCGTGCACACAGTAGCTGCTGGCACAGTTTCAATGATTAGGTGGATGACATGTTATTTTTACATTTTTGAAGTGGCTTTGGGGCCTGACTCATACACACAATACATGGAGCAAAGGAGGAACAGAAGAACTGATGTTAAGAACCAGTGAAGCCCCTGATTTGTCTTGTGGTATGGGCAGAAACAGATTTTATTTAGGCTGTAACATCTAATTGGACTTTTGTCTGTGTCACTCTTCCAAAATTTGTTTCTACAGCATGAAGAAATGCCCAGGAGAAGGCATTGAGGTTAAGGGCTTTGTTTTAAGATGTGAAGCAAACCAGCACAGAGGAGCTTTTCCCAGCAATGTTCCTCAGACTCAAATCTGAACATGTTGTGTATTTCAGCCCTCATTGGGGCTCTCCTTCCCCATGAGTGCTACAGACAGAGAATATTTCAAGCAAAATAACTTTCAAGTTAAAGCTTTGTGAGGCAAAGTAGGGGGGTGGGAAAGGAGAAAAAGGAACTCGTTCTCCAGAGAGCTGAGTCTAGCAGGCTCATTGCACTGGTGACACTGTCCAGATCTGAGACTGCACCTCTGAAGACAAAGGGCAGGAGCTAGTTTGTTTAATTTTGCATATTTGCATATCTCTTTCTCTCACTGCATTGGTATCAGATCTGCAACAACCTATTAAAGCTTTCATTTGAATAGCCATTATATGCCTGAGAATGGAGACTGGGCTCCTTGGGGGCGCTTAGGAATAAACAAATCATTTGTGGCACATGTGTTGTTCAAGCTTCAAGCAAGGTAAATGGAAAATACAGATTATGGTGCCTCAAGTCCTCTCCATTTTCCCCACTTGTCAAACATTCCCAGATTCTTCAAAAGAAGAATCTAGCCATATTATTAGCAATAAAATGGCTTATAGCTGAAATTTTGAAAAGATTTAACAATGTTCTTTGCAGGAATTGTGTTTCTCATTACATAAATCTCCAGGCTCTCAGGCAAACCACCACCACCACAGTGAGCCATTATGTCCTGCTGTGGCGGTGTCTCCACTTTAAAAAGGTAAAGATTCAGGGCTTTTTGACTTTCTTGTTTTCCATTCTTATTCTTTTTAAAGAAAAAAAAACCAAAAAAAAACAAACCACCACAAATCCACAACAAACCAGACAATATATTCACCACAGAAAAATCCCTGCAGCTTCATCTGCACTGGGGCAGATTAGTCCCTGTTAGCACCAGTGACCCATGCATGGCCAGGGATGGGCTAGAGAGAGGACATGGGTGAACAGATGGGGGACACAGAGATTTCAGGGTACATTGGGACCTCCACTCTGCCTCCTGCAACAGCTCTCCAGAGCAACAAAAAGGCTGAGGCTGCCACTTGCCCTCAGCCAGAGTGTTTCTGTTGATGCTTGTGGCCTTTCCCAGCCTGTAGGATGTGTCCCACAGGCTTTCTCCCAGCTACTGATGTTGGCTGCATTTTTTGACCTGGCTCCTGACTTCTGCACGTGGACTCCTGAACCTGAGATGTGCCTGGGCAAAGGCAGGGTGGGGATCCTTGGTCGTCTGCTAACATGGCTTGGAGAGCAAATACTGGGAATGAAGTAAAATAACATAAAGTGAAATTCTAGCAAAAAAATGCTGAACCTGATGCAATTAAGTTTTTTAATCTTCAATTGAAAAATATGCCATCAATTGCCAGGCAAATTTCTCAGGTTGATATGGCAACTGGAAACACTGGAAATTAAAAAGCTGAGCAAATGTTGTTAAAGGAGAAAAAGAGTCTCACTCCTGATCAGCAGGGATTTCCAAACTCCCTTCCTCAGCCTGCCTTCTTTTAAAATCACAACCTGCAGGAAGCTGATTTCCTTTCCATGACCAGAGGCTGTTTCTTGGAGGGTGCAGTAACAGCTTTGGGCTTTTGTGTGATGGATCTATAGTCACAGCATAGCTTTTACTCCCTTTCCAACAGCAGCATCCACCTGCTAGCAAGGCCTGATGCCCCCACAAAATTAATATTACTCTTTTAGATAACTCTACCAGTATATGGAGGGTAGTTTGGGAAAACAGACGGAGTTCAGGTTATCTGTATTATTGCCATATCACCTATATCTCTTCTAGTCTCAGCAGAAGGTTAGTAGTGTCCCTGGAGTTCTGATCCCTCCTGAACATGTAGCATGGCTCAGTGGGAATGGGTTAGCAGCCCACATGGAGGGAACAGCCCATACTGGGCAGGAGAGCTGCTCCTGGCATGTTGACTGGAAATAAAGGAATTCATGACCTGTAGGTATCTAAGGAGCAGCTATGGGAATAACATGAACAATATTTACTCCCTCTCCTCCATGTCCAGCCAATTAGGTACAAAAGAGGAGAAGGAAATGGTTGTTAAGCACCCAAGGCTGCCCCTTTGGAAGAAGAACTAAACAGGACATTTACATTTACTCCAGAAGGATTTAGAGGAGTGAACAAGTAAGATGACCAGAAAATTATCCACCTTTTAAGATCGACAAGGACTGTATTAGCCTAGTATCTAACTAATAAATATTTTAATTTCTACCCTCTTGTTTTCAACTTCAGTTGCTTGATCCATAACCTCTAATTTACCAATAAAGGTAAAGGTGACCGCTTCTGGATATGCCAAGAAAAGTGATGGGTACAGCTGTCAGAGAAGGTGGGCAAAAGGAGACAGTCCTTGCTGTAAAATGCTATCTATGGTCTGTGATGGGGACTTTACTGCCTTGTGCTAAACTTTGGGGCAGGTAGAAAGAGGTGCCTGCAAGGTGTAGATGGCAGTATCCCTCAGAGCTCTGGACAAAGCCAAAAGACTCTTAGGTATGCTGTGATCACCCTGGAGCTTGACTGAAGCACACAGTCCCACACAGCCTGGAATGCAGGCACAGGAAGAAACTGCTGGTGCTTGGGGCAGTATTAGGCTGGCATTCTCCCTGCCCTGTGCTGCTCCTTGCTGATTATTTGGTGTCCTGGGACAGAGGCTGCCCGCTGGGGCCATGCCAGTGAGGACAGCAGTGCTGCCCTGGCAGGAACCTGCCCTCTGGGAGCACACCTACTCCAGGAGATAAACCCTACTTCCCTTTTGCTCCCTCCCTTCACAAATACTGAGAGCATTTGATAATTATGTCAAAGCCCCTCAGATCCAACTGACCATATCTTCTCAAGCCAGAGCCCCACAAATCAGAGTCAATTCGTATCTATTCTCTGAAAGGGACAGGAGAATGTTTAAGAACCCACCTTAGAAAACCAGAAAGAGCAATTAGCTCTTATTTCATATTTATTTTATCTTTTCTTTAAACAAAAGATTGCTATTCTTCTCTCCCTACAACCAAGTTAATGGATTTATTCATCAAGTTTTCCAAATTTAGACATCAAACTGATGTTTTTCTCCCACTGCTAATTTTATTCTTAGCAGCACTTACATAAAGGCAAGTATTGCAATATGACAAAAATACAAACCTCCTCTGACCTGGAATGTACCAGCAGGTAAAGTACAGGGGAAAGTACAGGCAACTTCTCACCCAAGCTCTCCAAAACTGCAAGTCTTTAAATAGAACTGAGAGGTTTTTTTAATTCTTTTTTCTCTCAAAATCTACAACTGACCTCTCTACCTTTGTAGTCTGGCCCTGGACTACCAGGTTGTGCCCTCACATAACCACAGTGGTTTGGGATGCTGCTGTGTTTTGCAGCAAGGCCAGAGATCCTGGTCTCAGTTCAGCAAGCAGCATTTTGTGTCCTTATGGGGGTCTAGCTCTGTTCATGGAGGCCATGTCTACGCTCTCAGTTCTTCAGGTGTAAGTCTCTTGATTTTTCTCTCAACCTGTATTTTCTGCAAGCACACTTGTGCCCGCACTGAACTCCCAAGCACGTGCCTTGAGTTTGCATTCTTGCATCTGGCTCAGTTTAGATGCTTTGGGCCCAGGCAAAGCAAAAGAGACTCCAGCTCTCCATGTTCCTCCAGCCTCTTGTGAGTGCAGCTGGTGCTCTTCACTTGGAGTAGTGGCCAGCAGTGCACATGAGGGAGAGCTCCCATGGGCAAGCTATGCCTCTGGGGACTCTTCTTGCAGAGCAGGCAACCTGCAAGAACACCCTACAGTGTCTCTGCTTTCCCCCTTTTTCCCATTTCCCCAAGTGATGCTGTTTAATGTTGGTGAAAAGGATGCTGCCTGCCGTGGACACTGAATTGTCTGCTGGAGAGCCAAAAATGCTCCTGTGCACGTGCCCAAGAGAAAGAGCCACGGAGCCAAATTCAGACCTGAATGTAGAGAGACACTGAGCAAGAGCTGAGACCAAACCTAGTTTTAAACCCTGCTAAGCACACAGGGCACTCTCACATGTAATTACCACTTGAAGAGGGCGGTTCGGGTGCTGTCACCAGCAGCATGAACCTCTCTGCGCTGCTCCTTTCTGTGACAGCACCTGTTCCTGCACACTCCATCCCATGGCATCCCGTGACTTTGCCTGGCATAACAAAACCCAGCCCCCAGTAAAGCTGCAGGTTTCCACCAGCTTTTGCAGCGCCTCAGTCCCACACATTCCCATTGGCCCCGGTCGTGCCTCATTAGTTTGGCTTAATCAAGTGACGAGCAGGCCGCTCAAGGCCGGGGAGCTGCCGTAGTCAATGGGGGCTATTCTCCCTGGATAGACACATGTCACACCCATTAGTGTCAATGGGAGTTACAAATGCACAGCGGAGAAAGGCCCCAATGTGTCTGACGCGCATTAGGGACGAACAGAGGGGTCAGTTCAGCCCCGGGGTAAGAGCCTGCAGCTCAGTCATGCCTTGCAGCAGAGCAGAAATTCAACTCAGCTCCAGGCCAGGCCGGTGGGATAAGTACCAAAACAAGAAAAGAGAACAAACAAGGAACTGGTATCACCTGGTAGGTGACTGAGCCCCGTGTAACACCCCCAAGCAGGGGGCTGAGGGCCA
>VZUA01019874.1:3325-18807 GCA_013401035.1 Horornis vulcanius | reverse complement strand
AATTCATTTCAGTTTCTATTAATTCTCCCTAAGATTTAAAATAAAATTTTAAAATACTTAAAATTTTGGAAAGACTTTTAAAAAAATATTATCTCAACCCTGTGAGTTCTCATCTATGTCCCCGTGAGGGAAGAGTGAGCCTGGCAGGTCTCATGGCATATGTTTCAGTGGTGTGCATAGCAGAGATGTTGGGTAGTTAAACCAAATGGTTTTTAAACATTTGCTTTTCAATTTGTGCTTAAATGAATGCAACTCCATAAGTATTTCCATTGACGTTGTTTCATGTGTTGATGTATTACCTAGGCATGGGGCACTGGCCCCCCTGCATCTGCACCATTCCCATGGAAATTTCTCCTAGAACTTTGGTGATATTTGGCTTTCCTTACCTTTTGTGAAAGAAAAATTTAGTACAAAATGTGTAGCTCTACATCAGACTACAGGTACTTCACTGGTACTCCTAGAGTTAATAGCCCTAATATATATCCCAACAAACTGTCTTTAGCTTTCTCCATATGTTAATTCCCTCTAATCCTGTTATCAGTACAGGTAGTTGGACAAACAGTGTGATAATAAAGCAGTATTTATAATACATGTCCTTCAGTCCTAGATTAACCACGAGATTTCCCAAGCACCTAGGGATTTGATTTACCTACTGTGTGCAAATCTCCAGGAAAAAGAAAGTATCCAGGAAAATATATTTGCTCCCACACTGTATTGTTTACCATCCACTTTCCCCTTGATCTGTATGTGTGTCTGATCTATGCAATTTATTTATTCAAGCCCTTGATAATAGTTTAAAGCAGGGTCTAAAGAACTGGGACATTATCAACACACTGAAGGAGTTTTCCAGCCATCCTCCTTCTCACCTCCCAAGTGCTGCCCCTCTCACAACAACCAAGATTTTTAAAGGCAAAATAAGAAGAAATGAAGAAGCTCTTTTCCCCATGACTGCTACAGGTGCTTACTTAGTTCTGGATAAATGCAGCCCACTTCCCCCCCAAACCCACCACCATTTTTTTTTAATTCCTCTCAACGTGTCGTAGCTTTATATGAGGCTAATGGAGCAAGGCAATGCTCAAACGTCAAATTAAACTGCACAGCTCTGTAATCACTCAGACTGACATGGCATAAAAGGATAATTAGTAGTTCATTACATGGAACATTGTTTGTTCAGCTAAATTGATTTCTCTCAGCTGCCCATGTTTTCTGTTTACTTAGTGAGTGCTCCACTGCACATTCTTATTTGTGAACTAGGAAATCCCTTCCCCTGAACTTTTTCCTTCCCTCTAATCAGCACTGAGGATTTTAAATACAGTTTGCTGGAGGTAGATGAACCTCCAAAATTACAGACAGGTGCATGGCAACAATGGCCTGTGTGGAGCAGTATGGAGTGCAAAACAAGCTGTGGTGGCTAAGGAGACATACCCAAGTATTCCAAAAAGGGCCATGTGTGTCCATCTGCTTTGTACATAGAAATTCCTAGCCTGGTTATTTGCTTTTCAACTTACAGTGAACTTGCCTTTGTCTCATATTGTAAAGAAAAAAAATTAAAAAAAAAAAGAAAAAAAAAGAAAAAAAAAGTGGGGCTATAATCCTTCAGTGCTTGGAGTGGAAGTTCTGCAACAAAGTTTTCTTTAAAGCCTCATTTTTGCTCACTTGGACCCAGAGAAAGAGGAGATTGTTGTTTTAGACATGCTTTTCTTTCCTTTTGCAACTAGGGCTGAGGCAGAACTACCCAATTTCAAATGTTTCTAAACTGGCTGCCTCATGACACCTCTCCACTCAACTGAATTTCAAAATCCTGACAGTAGTTACAAGTAAAAGTGTTGGAGCTATCAACTCCCACGCTCCTAGTGTCAGTCTCAATACATTTCTATTTTGCTTAAAGCCCTAACTTTTGTAGTTGTTACATTTTAAAAAGGATTCTTGTTTAGGTAGAAAATATGATCCCTAATGAGTCAGAACACAGGAGAAAAACAAATTACTTATTTTTTGAAGCCTATCTGAAAACTTTTCCTTCAGTGCTGCCTATGACATCCCAGACACCACCAAAAGACACGCACTGCACCCTTTCCTGTAACCCCTGCAGATATCACATTTTTGGCTCTGAGGTGTTTGAGTTGGAAGGCATGATTGTTTTAACACAATTTCTGAAAGAAGTTTACAGTTTCTCATGGTGACCCTGTAAGAAAAGTGGTGCTTGCTTTCTCTGAATTTCAGTGACATTTATGGACAGGCTCCTGATGGCAATATCAAACTGAGATATTCCCACGCCCTGCTGCTTGTCATGGCCTCCACTCCCCCTTGGAAGTGTTGCCACAACATTGAAGTGGATTGCAGAGCCCATGCAGCTGAAAAAAGATTTTCCATTTGTGCCAGGTTATTTTCTGGGAAGATCAGAGCCTCAGCCAGTTCACAACATGGACCCACAGACAACGGTTCTGCCATTTGGGATGGGGACAGGGGGAGCAGCCAGGACCAGTGGTGGGTGGGAACTGCTGGGGCTCATGGCATGGGAGAAAATGAACTTGGATCTGTGGGCAGATCAATCCCTTGCAACGCTTCCATCCTGGCTTTACTCATGGCTCCATGGAGCCTAAAGCAGTGCCATGATCCCCCAGCACAGTCTTGCCAGTCACATGAAAAAGCAAAGCAATTCTAGTGCCGTATAAACCTCTTCAGATCTTGTCCCTCTTTCCCATCTCCTCTCGGTCTCATGGTAGGAACCCCTTTGATTATGTTCACAGCAACAAATCATTTCATTTTGCTTTCAACACTGAGAGCCTTTTGATAGCTGGCCCCGGCATCCTAAGCACCACCTAAATACAGATCACATTTACACCTAAATTATTCCTCAGTGATCAAACCATTTCTAGCCATGGAAGGCTAGAAGATACCAGGGTCTCCCATTTAGAAATCCCTAAGCAGCTCTGGAGACCCTTTCAATGACAGCAGACCCAATCCTTCAGCAGCAAACCCAAGCACCCTAACACCCCAGGGCAATAGGGCCCTCCCATCTTCTTTGTGTATATTTATACCCCTGAGCAACTCTCTTTGCACTTGGTTAGGGCAGGTTTCCAATTAGCCTTTCGAGGAACCAGTCTGTCCCGTGTCACACCACTGGCATGCCTGTGCTCAGGCCAGCCCAGCTCCATGGGATTCACCTCTCTTGCTCCAGCGCCCCGTGAGCTCCACTTGTGTGTACACATCTGGAGAGATGGACACACATTCTTTCCTGGCTGCTGAACCAAAACCTGCCTAGAAAAGGGCAGTATAAAACCATTGTATTCCTCCTTTCTTGACGAGTGAGGAAAAAAGGACAAAAACACTTCTACTTTATATAGATGGATATGATTGGTTTGGCTGCTTCTGCTCTGAACTGAAATAAAAATAAAATTCTGTTTGAGTAGTTGTAGAAAAAAACAAAGTATGAAGGATAAGCCTTGAAATACATTGTCAATGGTCTCTTCCTTCAATTACCAGCTCAGTGACAGAGCTCACACCAAAGGCATCAGCGATTTCACTCCAATTCTTTCATCTGCTGAAACTATTTGAAAAAATGACTTGAAAAATTTGTTTCCACCTGCGATTACCTTCAGTGTGATGGAAACCTCAATTTTTTGAATGAGAAAACTATTTATTAAAAGAAAATAGGTCCAGAGTGCATATTGACTGCAAATATGAGTATCAGCAACCATGCTCCCTGTGACTGACAGTGGCTGTCAGCAGGACCTCCTCAACCTAATTCTTTAATGAAAATGGAGTTTTTCTGTAGTCAGGCATCACCCTCTCAAGACACTGTATAATATTTGTACTGTTACCTTCTCCAGTAGCACTGAGAAGCATTCTGCTATAGGCTTTCTCTCTTTTTATTTTGGGTCCTGCTCCAGACTGCCCAGAGCAGAGCCAGCAGCTGCTTGTCCACATTCTCATGGCTTGATCTCCTTTCCCTCACTCCTCACCATGGCTTGCTACTTTCTGCCACTCTAATTGAAGTTTCTGGCCTGGATCTGGCTAGTGCAGAGCATGGCTGAGTCACTGCTGGGCCGAGCTGAGGCTTCCCAAGGTGATTTTGCCACATCCCATCTATGGGTACAGATCTGCAGATGATCCTTTTGATAGGATCCCTGGAAAATCACCACATCCTTCACCTGCACTGGGTGTTTCCTTGCTTCCCAGGTTCTCCCCTGTCACTAAGGGGCTCCTCTCTGCTACTGGCTGCTTGTTGGAAATGCAAATTTAGGAAATGGACAGATCACCTTGGGGTCACACAGCTAAAATCCCCAGCAAAGTGCTCAATATTTAAATGGTTTCAGAATGCTTTTTAATTTGGTTTTGTTGTTTGGGTTTGTTTTTAGTTCCCCCCTGCCCCCCAGAAAATTCCTACAGCGTGTAGCCCTTATTACACTGTCTGCCCTGCACCATTTGCTCAGTTCAGCTAATTGCCTGGAAATCATTTGTTTGATCCAAGACACATCTTTAAAGGGAGTTTCCACAGACTATTTCTGGCATCTAATACAAAGTTACCAGTCATAATGAGAAGCAAACCAATCATTAGCTCATCTTCTAGCTCAGCTATCCAGACTTTTTTTCTTTGCTACAAGGGTCCAAATTTCCAAGTATTTGGACAATTGCACCGTAACTGTCTCCATTTGAGGACAATTAGGTCATTTGGGTTTGGACACCTCACTGCACAGATTTCTGAATGTGTCTGGTCTAGTAACAGTTCTGCTGGAGCCAGGATCCACCATCCCCACGCATTTGCCCTTCCAGCAAGCAAACTTCTCCTATGGCTGTTTGTTTCCCTAACCAAAATTAACATTGCTGCAAGTTAAAGATGCTAACGAAGTTTGTTTTCCTACACATTTACCTCTCATCATTGCCTTTAGTATCTGAGCAGTGCTGTAATTAATAATTTTGCTCTTGGCAATGAATACATAATTAGATAATAAATGCATCTCAATCTTGGAGAGTAGAGTTGCCATCCACTCCATATAGTGAAGGCTGGGAGAAGCTAATTCACTTGTCACTGACTACATTCTCAATTACTTAAGTTTGTAAAGGAAAAAACCCAAAATCCAGCCAGAAATGCAGCAACCTCTTCGGACAATGTTGGTGCCATTTGCTCCTGTGCTGCCTATCCTGAGACTCAGGAGCAAGTGCCTCTTTCCCACCCCTCACCTAAATTACTGCTTGGTGATGGGACAGAGCACAACCCCTGTCATCACACCAGAACTGATTAAGTGTTAAAGCAACATCGAGCGCTTGGGGCTTCTGTGGAGGCTGCACAGGGAGAGAAACCAGTCCCAGGGCAGAGCCAAACCCACACCTGCCAAAAGCCTCCCAGAAATGGGTGGTGCAAACTCGAGGCAGACCCTGGGACTTGTTGGTCCTCCTTGTTTTAGACTCTGATCATACAGAAATTCTCATGTGCTGAAAGTCATGAATACCAATGGTGTCCACGAAGCCAAGGGAGCTTTTCACATGAATAGATTTTAAAAGAAATGCAAGGATTTACAGGATTAGGGCCTGGAATTCTTGGCTTTATGTCTTTCAATAGAGTTGTACAGTGCCAGTTACACTCAAGAAGTGCTATCTCTTTAAGAGACCAAATGTTGTCAAATGCCAACAACTTTGCTGGAGATGAGGTTTGGGTTCTTCTTACTTGGCCAACATGATGAAAGAGGATTAAGCTCCAAATGAGCCAGATTGCAAATTGAGGCTATAAAGGTCAGTGATCATTATTTTCTGGCTGCTGGAAATTGCAGTTTGCTCCTCTGGCTTTGATAATTTTTAACAATTATTGATATCCTGTCCTGACCTAATATATAAAAAATGCTTGTTCCTATATTCTGCTTATAGTACCAGACTTTAGCTTTTAGAAATAACTTTCAAGGGCAGCAGCAATGTCTAATTGTTTCTGAGCATACTGTGTTACTAGTTCATCTCTGGAATCTTGGATAAATGATATCAAAAATGCACCAAGAAACACAAACGTCAATGATGACTTGAATAAATACACCTTATTTCCCCCCACCAACAGGCCTAGTTTGGAAATATTCCAATGAATAACTCTTTGACCTCCCACCCTAAGTGTTATCTCTGCATCTTTTCCTCATTAATTACCCATGTGCCACTCTGTCAAGGGATTTTGCATCCAGACTAAGTACAGGATTCAGCAAACAACTGTGGAGTCATCTCCAAGCTTTTCTTATTTCTATATGTGTGAAAGAGATGGCAACCATGTCATCAGCAATTAATCTGTTAATCCAGAATTAATAAATTAAAGGCTGGTAAAATTTAGCTAGTAAGGAAAAGCCAGTATAAATCAGTGCACACTTGCAGAATTGCTTACTTTGGTCAGGCATAGAATGATCTCTCCCTTTCTTACACTGTAATAGAAGTGTTTTTTTGGGCCTCCAATTTCTGGCAAGCAGATCCAAGGCAGGGGGAGAGAGGGGCATGTGAGAGTGTAGAAGGCACACAAGGTGCAAACTCCAGGAGTTAGGAAATGGGAGTTACAGAGCAAGATGGCCTATTTTTTGTACTCTTTAATGTGAGGCCTGTTTTTTTTTAAACCTCTCAGCAGGAATAGCAAAGTTTTCCAAGTCATCACCTAGCAACAAAACCCAGAAAAACATTTGCAAAGCAGTTTTGCATCACTGCCATCCCTGGAAGAACTAACTTGTTGAAGGCTGAATTTGCTATGGAGAGGGATTGAATGCTCTGTTCTTATTCAGAGTGCTGAGACGTGCAGTCCTCTTTCACTGAGAACAGAAATTCATTAATGCACATACACACACATTAAGTGTTGCTTTGGAGGTGTTCTCAGAGTTTTTGGACCACAGGGGTGTGGTTTCAACTGAAAACCGTGTGAAAACAAATTGAAACAATTTCTTCTTTTATGGGATGTCATCCCACCTTGCAGTTTGTGTTTACACACACTTTCTGTAATAGGATCAATATTTAATCTCAAAATCTATTCTTAAGAGCATTTAATTTCAGATTAAAATAATTTTGATGAGTAAAGCTCCACTTCTGTGGCAGATCATCTTTGCAAGATCTGAAGTCCTGGTGAACAGCCTGGGTTAATACATTATGTATTTTATGAAAGTAATTAATTTCCATCGGTACATTTACAAAACCCTCCCCCATATATTTATTGAAAAAAATCATATTTTCCTTGTAAGAGTCCTCTTTTTGCCTTCCCACTGAACTCAAGGACTTTTCACGATGCTGAGGTTTTTAACTGCAAAGTCCAGTTAGGAGCAAGACCCTACAGAGGCTCTACCCACACAGTGCAAACTTGACCTTTCTGAGGCATCCTCCAGTGTGCTCTGGGCACCTTCCAGCCATTTCCTCTCAGCCTGCAGAGACACCAGCTCAGAGCCCAGCAACAACCTGGCCATGTTAGTGCAGGGTTAGGTGTGAGTGAGCCCAGGCTCACCAGTCCTGTTGCACCTCTGTCCTGACTAATGCTTCTGGTTTTCATTAGCACCGCTTCTGAAGTTTCTGTACCACGTTGCACTGCACAGTGCAAGCAAATAATGAATTTATGTTTCCATATTTAATGGGTAGAAAAGGTATAGATATTATTGGACCAGGAAAAGAACCCTGAAACTGAAGTTATTCAGGGGTATTACTTACATTTACACATTATCTTCCCTTACTACTGTAATGGGGGGAATACTGCTAATGAGCTATTCCTATGCCTACTATGTCCATGGAGTGTAGGTCTGAACAGAATAGTCACATTAAATTCAGTATGGCTTTTAACCTCAAAATCTTCCCTTTTCAAGTTGTAGATACACTTTTGAGAAGCTTTAGTTGTTCTCCTTAATCACTTTAGACCAGGGTCTGCAGAAAGAAGAAGAATTTATTGGAGGTTATGGATTTTGCCTCTCAGTGGTTATACATAATCACTGTGCAGCTTTGCATAAGGTTTTATTGCAAGATTGGTTACATCCCTTATTACTGTGGGAGTTTTACACAGCTTCCAAGTATTTCCTGGGATGTTTTTGGTTATTTCAGCTTTCCTGCTTTTCCAGCTTTCACCAGAGAGTGAAAAACATTTGGAATTCCACGGGACTTCCAGTGAACAACTCACTCATGAGCATTCCCATTTTATAGAGAAATGTTTGCCAGGACAGAGCCCGTTCATTCTTTTCTTTGCTGCTAAATAAACGGTTAAATGCCGAGCTCTTAAAATCTTCCCAAAGTGCTCCCAGGCCTTGGGGAACAAGGATGTAATCTCAGGTTTGTGACCCGCCCAGTGGGGGTTAAGTGCTGCTGCACAGTTGGTTCAGAGGAGCCGCTGCTCCTTTGCTCCCAGCTTTGTGCACCGCAGTCACTGGGGGTGTCACACACGGAGACCTGGAGCAGCAGAGGGAAGGATCAGGCCCTGCAGCCCTCTGTCTGTCCTTCTGCTTTGTCAGCCCTGGTTCCTTGCACAGCCAATGCCCGAACTTGCAAGCATAAGAGGGAGGACTGACCCTTCGAGTCCTCATTTCTCTCATTTGATCTCAGCGAACCTTTCATCCTGTCTCGGCTTCCTCTTGTGTTGTGTCTCATCTTTTTAACATCTCTGTGTAACCTCGACTTAGTCCCCATTCACAAGGCGAGCGAGGGCAAACTCAATCTATGGAGGGGTTGCCTTCCCCTCCCGAATCATCTTCAGCTTTACCCCTCTCTGTTCCCCTTGCTCTGATTTTTCACCTTCGTTTTTCTTCCAAACTGTCACCAGGTGGACAGTGGTTGTTAGGCTGGGATGGGAAGATGGGCCTGTCTCAAAAATCAGCATTTCTGTGGAACATACACTGCTGTCATTCATAGGCTGCTGGATGAGTTGCCCTACTGATAGACCCTTACCAGTACAGGTGAAAGAGAAGACAACACATCACAAATATAACATGTACACCCACACTTCCTGTTCTTTCTATCTGATACCAACTGAAGATCAGAAGTCAGCTTTTTAAACATGTTATTAAATAAGAATATGTGACCTTCAGACATGGATGTGTCTGCAGCAGGATGCTGCTCTCACAGGAACAGATTTCAGAGAGGCCAGAGTTGTCTAACAATTACAGTAAGGGCCTGGGCTTGGCAACTATTACTTCAATGTCGTGCAAAATAGGGACAATGCTTTCCTGTGATATTCTTATGCAGTAGAATCCTATTCAGAAAGATCATCACAAAGCAGAAATTGGTGAGTTGGGTGCTATGGTGGAGACAGCTGTACATTTCAGGCAGAATTCATATTTTCAATTTCCATCCAAATCACAATGAAAAACTCCTGCCTTGTTTCATCAGGTGCATGTGAACTGCTGCTCTGTGCAAGCTGCTGCCCAGGTCAGCTGCAGCTCTGGGCCTGTTTGCCTCCTTTAGTCTCTATGCATTGCTTCATATTAATAAATTCTCATTTTCTTCTATATTAATATATTCAGAATGACAATTGACATAGCTGCCAGCTGCTTCGTATTGAGGCAGAACCACAAGCAGCAGCATTTTAGGGCCATATTAACAGCTTATTATAATAAAGATGCTATCTTGGAGCCCTCATTAATGTCAGTATTGCAGCTGTACATACTGCAAGTAGATGCATCATCATGATATAAAGTGTGTGTACAGCAGATGGAAACAAGATAAGGTGAAATCAAAGCTGTAATCTTAAATATGTAGTCTGCTGCTCAGTGAAGCCAACAGATTTCCTGAAATATCTGTGGCCAAAAGAGCTGAATGTAAGCATTTTAAGAAAAGCTTATTAAGAACACACAAACTATGGGTCACATATATGATCATTACTAGACTGAAACAGAGAAGTGCTAAATAAATATGCAGAAAAACACCAGGAACTGTCTGCAGCTATATCTGTTCTGAATGTGGAAATCAGGAGGGAGATGGCACTTCCTTACTAGGATGCTGGCATTGGAGTGGAAATAAGTATGGGACACAACACCTACCAAAAATAGACATTTTTGCAACACGAGCGTGGTACATTCCAGAGTGTGTGCAACACACTGGCTATGGTCAGTGTGTACAGAGCTGGTTGAGAAATGCCACATTAAATTTACTCTAACATTAGAAAACAGTGGAGAGAGACAAAGAGACAAGCAACACGCTGAGTTATTGCTCCATCAGTGCCCTGACACTTACGGAGGCAGCTTTCCCAAGGTCTCCTCCAAGGGGAGGTCCCTGTGAGGCAGTGGGCTTGGCTGAACAATGGACATTATGTTGAGCCTTCTTCTATCACTCTTTTTGCTGGAATTTGTTTTCAAAACTCACCACTAAGTAACAACTCTGGAATATTAGTCTCACCAGGAAATTTAGTTCAAACTGATTCATAATTTCAATCATCGCTGGTGAAGAAATTCCAGGTCTGACAAAATAAATTTTTTTTAGGAAACCGAACTGTACAGAAGTCAGTTCAAGAGCAATCCCAGAAAAGTAAAGCAACAGTTTGCTTGGTATTTTAATAACAGATAATTAGTACCAAGGACATAATTCATACCAGTGCATGTACTAGTCTATTTTCAACACAGGTAAAGAGTTAGAAAACCTACCTGGGAGATACTTTTGGGGTTTAAAGGAGAAGGTAGAAGGATTATGGGGCAGGCTCACAAAGGCAGTTTGTTAATGAAGTTACTAATGAATTTTTTCACTGTAAGTGAAATTTTCAGTTAAAACTACTGCTAAGAGGAATCACGCATATATCTTCTATCACTCAAAACCATCTTTGTGATGGGTTCAATTTTTAAGGGAGAAATACCAATTAGCAGGATACCTTTAGCAAGATGCATGGAAAAAAATGTAGAAGTATCCCCTCATAGTCTGAACTGCGGAATTGGTTTTTTTTAAATATTGATTTAAAGATTTTTACCAACAACCTGGGTCATGATATACAATTCTCACTGATAAAGTTTCAGCAGACATCACCAAGATTGGTTACTATTACAGAGCGAGCTGAATCTCCTGGTCAAACGATTGTGATTCAGTGTGGCTGCATTTAATACAGCCAAATGCAAGGTGATACATCTGGGAACCTGGAGGGCAGATTACAGCTGTAAGATGGAAGATTCTGTCTTGGAAAAACGTGACCCTGAGCGAGACTGAAAAAGTCAGTGGAGATAACAGCTTCAACATGAGCTCTCAATGCAAAGCTGCAGCTCAAAGGGCAGGTGTGTCCTCGCAGGGTGTGAGAAGGGAGGTATCAGGTTAGAGCTGGGGAAGTGATCCTGCCTCAGTGGGGAGCTACTCTGAGATCACAACAGCAAAACCGTGTCTAGTTTGGAGGTCCACTTGTGTATCTGGAAACAGGGGAGAGAGTTTAGATGGGAATCACACAAATGATACAGGAACTGGAGAACCAGACCTATGGGGACAGATCTATGCAGCTCAGTACACTCAGGTGCTTGAGGAGGAGCCTGGGAGCAGACCTGGTCATTACAAATGTTAAATGAAGAGGTTCTCAGAGGGAGCAGGCAATTTCTGATCCCAGAATTCATTTTAGCAGTAAGTGTTGCCACAAAAGCATAGCAGAGCCTTCTGGGTCGGCAGGGAAGACAATGCTACCAGCACCTCCTGGGAAGGCATTTCACCTGATAAAATTTCACACTGGCACATGCTGTCAGTTTTATCTGGGCTCCACATTACAGCAGAATTATTTTACTTTGCTACAGAGAAAGATTGTCAAAAGAAAGAGAGTACCACACTTCCATACCCAAACTTTTATCATCTGGCCTTCAACTGACTGCTAAGGAGGCCAGGTCTGCAGAGTAGAATGCTCTCAGCTGTAGAAGAATTATTATTTTATTTTTTTAGAATTTTTTATCAGTATTATAATTCAGTTATGTGTATATATAACTATATGTAAATATAGTGACATATCAGCTAAAGGGAAATTATTCAAGTGGTGCAAATCTCTTTGTTATAGTCCTAGACCTGCAGATATGATGGTATGGGGGGATATTCCATTGATTTCCAACAGGAAAACAGGCCGTGAGGACCATGCTGCAATCAGCTTCCTTCCCCTATCNTGGGAGCAAACTTGAATTAAGAGCTCTCCTGAAGAGAGTGTGCTGGTGGTCTGCCCTGCTTTATAAGAAGATGCTGAGCCAACTTAGTTTCCTAACAGTCTCTGTGAGGATCTGCTTCATTTCTAGAGAAGTCAGAGTGGCTCAGGAGACACTTGGAGTAGTTCCCGTGACTTCCTCAAAGAAAGCCACAGAAGCATTATGCTGCAATAGCAGTCACTGTTTGAGTTTCTGCTAAGTGATGCTCCCAGTTCTGCTGAATGATGTGCAGCTAATCCCCAAATACCTGCAGTGGTGTGCATAACCCCACCCACTCAATGCCTGAAAAAAAGCTATCCCATGTCAGGTGTTCCTCCTGTAGAAATACCTGGCAGCAAACATAACCCAGACATTGTTTCCTGACAAGCTTTACGTGATGTGTCATGTTGCAATGTGAGGGAAGAGACATTTTCCATGTTTACCACCCACTGTTAAACTTGTATAAAGAAATGCTGTCTCCTGAGTTTGCTTGGCAGAGAGAAGCTCTTCAGACCTTTCAGTCCTTAGGCTGTCCAAACATTTTAGGAAAGCTGGTGACTGCTCCCTTAGAAAAACATGTTGGAGGCTTTTAAAATAACCCTCCCACATAAAAATGTTTTTCCTCAAGTTCTAGGAGTTAAAGGGATTCCTTCCTGCCCCCTTGTAAGGATTGTTTTAATAGCCTGTGTGAGAGGTAGCACTGATAGTCTGGAGTTAATTCCCTAAGGGGAAGTGCCCTCAGCTCCCTGGCATATCCAGGCTTTGCTAGGGCAGAGATGAGGTCCAAGCCCACTGTCCCAGTCACAACTGCCTAATAGAATTCAGCAGATCACTCTCTACACTTCCATTTCTGACACTGGGGTATTTTGGATACCTGAAAATTACCTCAACTGGAGGTGCTGAGCTGCATTCACCCAGTGACTGTTGCCATGTTGGTGCCTCACAAAATTGCTGCAATTTTGCAGACTGGCTCACTCAGCAAGAGTTACCCAGCTTTTTGTGAAAACCCTGCAAGGATGTCATAGAATATGTTCATAAATTGCTGTTGACTTCAGATTAAGGAAAATGAATGCTTGGGCTTGGAAACTGAATTGCTTTTCTCTGTTTTAGCTCAGTAGCAAAGGCAGAATAAAGACAGCTGAAATGTGAAAGTTTTGGTGGGCACAGCCTCATTTTTTGTTTAGCCAAAAACAAGAAGAGAGCTGAAATCAAAGGCAGAGTAATGTTTGAATGCCCTGAGGAGAGTTGCTGATTTTCTCAAGTGCATTGTTGAAGAGTCCTGTTCTGATGGGATCAACAGAAGGCTCATGGGATCCCTACAGTTACACCTATCTGCTTTCCTGGGAAGAGATCTTGGGGTGTTCAGGGAGGCTTGGGGGAACTCAAGGCCCAACAAGAGATTACATATAGGAAAAAGTGAATATTATGAGGGAAATATGTTCAATTTTTTATCCCCTCTGTCTGTTGCCAAGGAAGCTCAGACCAAGCTACACAGGAACCTTCCCTGGATCTATTTCTTGTAATAATCCTAATTGCAGCTCAGTTGGTGTGTGCAAAAATCCTTCTCCCCATTTAGCAAAATGAAAGGTTCCATCAGAGAGAGCACATCTGCACGTGCTAAAAATGGAAACGCAAGAGCAATGCAAAATCTATTAAACAAATATTTTATTTTTTGGGGGGAGGGGCAGGAATCTAAAAGTGCCAGGGCTGAACCACATAAAAATGAGGCAAGATGAAAGGCTGTATCAGAAGCTTTCCTTGCCAAAAAGGTGTGCACAATAGTTGAAAGTACATATTATGCTGCATTGTTGTACTGTAGATCTGGTATTATAAAAAGTCTCCTTTAACTATTTCATCTGAAAGAAGACACACATGGTTCAGGCTTGCACTAATATGGAAAAGTAAAAATACCCATACAAGTCCAATGAGAGGCTCTGGGGAAAAAAATGAAAGAAAAATGAAAGCCTTATTTCACTCAATCCCTTTGCTATCAGTCATCCTTGCAGCTGTCAATCAGTCCCTCCAGCTGTATATGCCTGACGTGTGCAATGGGCAGGGCTTTCAGAACAGTAATTTTGAAAGTCCCCCAAACCACCTGGCCTTCCAAGCACTAAGCAAATTCTGCAAGAGAAAGGGCTGAGGACAAGTGAGGTGACCTGAGCTGCACCTTGACACCAAGAACCATCCCTCTCCAAGCTTACAGGTTGCTATTTCATTCTCATATGTTGCCAGATACAGGGAAATCCTCTTTCTGTTACATTAATTGCATTTTTATTAGTGGTGCTACTATCCTCAGTGTAAATAAGATTGATTTCTGCCATTCTGAACTGATCTGCACTGGAAAAACCACTTATCTTTAAAAGACTCAGAAAGTCCTGTTTCTGCAGAGAAAAGAAACCCTTAGAGAACAGGAGACTGAAAAGTTCAGAATTGCAGTACCTTGATTCCCAATGAGTTGGAATATTTAGAAAACAGGAATAAACACCCTCATCCCTTAATCACACATATAGCAATGCTCATGATAACATTCTTAGTATTTTTCCAATTAGTTCTTTTTCAAAAGAAAACTTCCAGAACCTACTGAAGTCTTTAGGGACCACCTTTGCCTTTCCCAACCCTTACCTGCCTGGCCATACCAAGCACCATGTCCCATATCAACAAGAATCAGGTTTGTGGCTGGTATAAATCAGGTTCTGTAAGAGCTCAAGTTACCATTTAGCCCAAAATGTTTAAAGAGTTGAACTTCTACATGCAGGTAACTCAGTATATCAGAGGCACATCATGTAGGTTGATCTGTCTGTCACGTATTTTGGATACCTTCATTTACTCCACAGTTCATTCAAAAAGTGTGGTTGCCTTAGAAACTACAAAAGTACAGAATAATTCTAAAATAAACCCAACTGATAGAATCACTCAGCAGTGGCTCAGAAGTACACAGCCTTTCCATACATTAAAAAAGATATATTGCATTAAAAGCAGGAGAGAAGGATTAGTTCCTCATTAAAAAATAGGGGTAGAGAGAAGTGGCTGATTACCCACTAGAGGATGACAGATCCTGGGATCGTGTTACTGTTCAGGCAGCCTTAGCCTGGGAAATGCCCCTGGTCATCGGNTTCAAGCCTTTTTCAAAAATAAAAGAAAGAAAGAAAAAGAAAGAAAAAAATGAGTAAATATTCTGGACTACTCCCAGGATCATCCTCCATCAATGTCCCCTCAAGTCAGTCACTGGGAATACTTAGACAGGGACACTGATAGCACCAAATTTTGGTTTTTTTGAGTACATTAACAAAATAATTCACACCCACCATAGCTAATCCCTGGTTTAGTATGAATAAATGTAAAGCCTCATTATGACCCCCTTTCTGTATTTTTCCCATTTGTCTTACATGCTTGCCTTCAGCTGGCAAAGCACACTGGTGGCAGGTATGACTGGCA
>VZUA01019867.1:14965-20727 GCA_013401035.1 Horornis vulcanius | reverse complement strand
TTTCATTCATAGAGAGAATTAATTGGCCTTGTTGATACAGTGTTGTTTTACACCCAAAAATCTTAGAAAGTGGGAATTCTCAGTTAAGTTTTGAGTTCTTTTTATTCATTATCTTTCTGGTGATTTTTTTTCCTTGCTGGGAATACATTTGAGCATTTTTGTTTCAATGTTTCCATTCATGTCCTGCAGTGTAGGCATCCTTCAAGTTTAGTTAATGTTTATGTTATGTTTTCATAATGTTAGTTATGTTTTCAAAAAATATAAAATCCTGAAGACAATTGATGACTGGAATAAAAACTGTAGGTGTGTCAAGATGGCAGTCAATTTGGGCAATGATAGGTGGCTGTGGTGTTCCATATTGAACTGCCATATGGAATGTTATATCAGGAAAACATGGTTTAAACTGGATGGGTAAATTTCTGTGTGACTTCAAGAGCATCAAGCACCAACTTGTATAGCAATTGGATTAAATAGGCCAAAAAAAAAAAAAAATCAAAGGGAGTTTAGAAAAAGAGAAATTGTGTGAGCTGATTTAGGATTTGAGGCTCTTGTCTGATGCTAATAAAGTTTTCTGATGTCATTCTTTTTTGTAGCTATAATGTACACTACAGAAATAATTTGTATAATGTGTGCTTGCGTGTACTATCTTGAATGAGGTATATGTTTATAATTTCTGGCTTTCAGATTTAAATCTGTGAACACAGCAAGAGCTCAATGAGTTCTGATAATAATAGTCCTATAATGCAGAGATCCTGAGAACTTCCTTGCAAATGGAAGGAGTCATTCATCTCAAAAAAGTGGTAGAGAAAGAAACTTGCCAGAGTTGCAAAGAATCATTTCTGCAAGGGTCACGCAGCGTAGATTAGACCATAATCAAAACATTTTTGAGACATCTCATGATTTTGAAAGAGGTGGTTAAAAAGGAGCTTTGAGAATTGGTGTTTTGAGAAGTATGTTTCAGATCTACCACTTTGTCCCCATTTCTACCTCACGTGCCGTAAACCCACGCATGTTAAGAAATATAGGCTTTAATTCCCTGTCTGATTTCTGCTGAGACCATTTATCAGGACAGTAAGGCTCTTTTCTAGGTAATAATAACCCTTATTGTCTTTCTGTTTCTCTTTCCCAGTTTGTGTTAACTGTGTATGCAAAGTAGGAGAGGAAGAAATTTCTAGGATTAATATGGAACAAAAAATTATGTTTTAAACTTTATTATCTTTTTATTTGCAACTTCTTCAAACTTTCCTCTTCATTTAAATTTTACCTTTCTTTCCTGCCTTGTAAAAACATATTTATTTTGTGTTGGTTTATTTGGAAATATTAGAGAACTGTGGGCAGAATTTTTGGAAACATCATATAGAGTGCTTCTTGCATGCAGAATGAAATGGTAATTTTCTTTCTGTCTTGTACTTCCCGTTTTTTATATATTTGGTTGTAATGGTATTTCATTGTGGAAGGTGTTTTCCACAAATAGACTGGACTGGCACACTGCTTGGGCCCCTTCAGGGAGCCCTGTGGTTCTGAAGAGGGTGTTATGAGCTGATAACATATTTCTATCTTTCTGGCTCAAAACTTGGAATGTTTGAAATACTAAGTTTGCATCTGGTCGTTTTCATAAGGTTTCTGGCAAATCTAGAGGAGGCATTCCCAAAATCTTCTCATAGTATATTACCATGCTGGAATAATTCCTGTTCAGACTTTCAGTTGGTGTCAGGTGGCAACTTTCTGGTAAGTGCTGGGCAGACATTTGGTCCATCAGGCACCTTAATCTGTCTTTCACTGGTTTGAAAGTCTCTGGGCTTGTTTTTGAGTGCCTCCATCCCTCCTTTCCTCCCCATGCCCCAAAAGCCAGTGCCTGGTAAAGCCACCTGGGAGAGCCCTGGGCATCTCTTGATGCTGTTGTTAACCATTCAGGAGGAGGATGAGTGGGAAGCACTCCATAGCCTCAGGTCCTCTTTAGAATGCTCTGGTGCCAAGGCTGTTGGAGCTGTGGTGACTGCAGTGGGTGACTGAAGTGTGGACCCATTCCCACTGGTGATCCACGAGGTCTGCCTAGTAAAGCTGCACTTTAAAACATCTTGAGTGAAATCCTGATCCTGCTGAAGTCACTGGGTACTTAGGTATTAATTTTATGTCAGCAAGGATTTCACCAGTATTTTTATTTTGCAGCTGTAGTGGGAGGGAAGCCTGAACCAAGATGAATGTGACTTCACATTGTGAAATAGATTCTCTGCTAGTTTCATCCTTGCCTTCCTCCCATCTGAATAACTGTAAATGATGCTCTCTGTTAATAAGTGTGTACTTTGTCTAAATTGCATTTATTTTTCTTCTGACATATATACTATTTTACTATTAATCATCCCCTTCTGCTCTTTACTGTACAAAGACACTGTTGTGCTGATGGAACATATTTAATCTTTGGTATGTTGCATTTTATTTCTATTGTTGCTTTCCCATTTCTTTATGGAAAATCTTTCTTTATTGACTCTTAAATCATGGGTTAAGCCCTTATTGAAAACATGTTCTCTATGTACTTCTTGTGAGTGAAAGAAGTTCTTTTGAGGTTATAGGCTAGGCTTATACAAATACTTCACTATACAGTAAAAATTCAGAGGTCTCCTATATGTTATCTAAAGCTAGAAATATACCCATTTACTCAGCAGCACATCATAAAAGAGATGCATACTATGTTCATGTCTGTCAGTTCCTTAAGTCATCACTCTACAGCCTTTTTAAAATTCTCTTTTTATTGAAACCAAGAAACAAAACAAAGACAAAAAAAAGCAAAACCAACATCAATTACATGTCAACATGACATCAAACAGCATAATATATCAGAAAAATAAATGTATGATCTGGTGACTCAATGATTTCCGTCCATATGGCATTTACAGAGAGGTAAAGAAAAGGCAAATAGCTACACATCTGTATTGGGAAAAATGTCCAAAATAAAATTGGCCATCGTGACAGCATCAGAAAGCTCTCAGCTGAGATTACTTGGAAATAAATAACACACAGAAGAGGAAGAGAAGTTCCAACAGTCTTGCTCTTATATATATTTAGAGTTTTGTGCAATGAGTGCTGTGCAGGTATAAATCTTTGTATAAAAAGATTACTTTAAGGATGGTGATATTCTGCTTGCTGATGCTAGGTCCAGGTTTATAGATGGGTGTGTAGTACAGCTGCATGCAGAGTGATGCAAAAATACAATGAGGAAAAAAAATCTCTGAAAATAAATGTGACTATCTGGTGAAACTATTAAAATGAATACTGTCTCCAAGCCTATTTGTATATTTACTGAAAGACATATGAAAAAGCCTCTTTGTATAAGTGCTTAACACATGAAAACCACTGAGAATCAGTTAAGCCCCTAAAATAATAATCTGGGAATTCCATTCATTAGTATAGCAAAGGGCATCATAACTTTATGGTAAGTAGGGAGGGTGGGAGAGAGGTGAGACTGTGAGGGTGGGAACTAGAGAAAGAAAACCCAGAAAGATCCAGAATCAAACACAGTCTCTGTTATTTGAATTTGTTGTTCATTTTCAATGGAGTGATAACTGGAACAGCTCAGCCTGGACTGCCTGGCTCGACACTCCCCGTTCTAAGGAACTTGGATGTGTTTCACAGCTTACATCTGGACAACAGGGCACAGGGAAAAAAAGGCACAAGGATGGATCACATTCTCTTTGCACAGTTAGGGTTTGAATCTAATGTAATAGTAAATGTATGGACAAAGAAAGATATGTACATGTAGACACAGACATTCATGTATCTACACACACGTGTTCATGTGTGTATAAATCCAGATTTACAAGGGATTACTCCTCATTTTTGTTGTTAGGCTCAGTTCACAGATCTGTGTTCTGTCTCTTCAGAGTCAAAAGAAGTTATCTTCTCGAATGTATTTTTCTTTCTATTTCTTACCCAAGCTGACTATTTATTCAGTGCTATCTGAGATCTCTTTTTGTTACTCTTATTACAAGTACAGCTATAGGCCTCAAAGGAGGTGATAAGTGACCCACTGGACCTGGAAACCTGGTGCTTTCTGTGAGAGCAGAGAATACATAATGAACTCCTTATCTTATCTTTTAGATCAGCGATAACTTCAGGGAGACCACTTGGTCAACATTGTACATCTCATTCTACGGCCATGTCTCCCCAGAGCAGCGACAAAATGTGTTGTCTATGTTGGCTTCCATGGATGGCAGAGCAGGGCATAGTGCAGCCCAGAGCCTGGGGAGCAGCAGCTCCTGAGGGGGAAATAGCAGCACATGGAAACCTCAAAGGAAATTTAAGAAGGGACAGTGTGAGTGTGCGCGCGTGTGCGTTGAAGTCTGAAGGCAGAGAACTATGAGGGCTATGTGGAACATTTCCTGGAGCTTACTGCTCATAAACATGGCAGGATTGTCAGCCCTGCAGTGTCCATACCTTCCCTCTGGGCCCCTGCCAGTGCCCCTGAGTCCATCAGGCACTGCATCCCAGCCCCAGGGTGGGAGCTCCTCACGGCATCCTCCTGCTCGTGTCTGAGCACCCTCCCACCCCACAAGCTCTTCAGCTGAGGGAGGGATATTTCAGTATCCCTTTTCAATATCCCTCTACACTGCCCCCCAGATGCTTGGATGTCAAAGTCCAGAGGACAAGGGTAGCTCCTTTTCTGCTGTTCCATTTTGTCCTTTTTGCTTCAGGTTGCTAAGGGCAGGGAGAGTAAACTAACTGAATCTTTTATTTGTACGTTCATTTGTTTCAAGTGAGCTCACAGTAGACCACCAACTGTCATATCCCACAATTTATTAAAATGGCATGTATATAATACAACTGCAAATAACAATCAATTCCTTTGTTTCCCTGCTCTATTATGGTTTCATTTTAAAATTTATTTTTCAAAATTGGGCTTGTTCCATTCTCCTACGCAGAAAATCCCTGCTGCCACTGAACACTTTGGCATACTATATGTCATGTCTTAAAACCTTTACAGGCAGCTGACATCTCCTCATTTGCCTCATCTGGACATAGATCAGTCCCTCTCTGTAGTCAGCACAAGAGAAATGCAGCTTTTTCTGGGGCAGGTTGGCAGCCCTGATGTATAGACTTTGTTCCAAGGGGATCTGTAGAAGCAGCACCACGACCTGTAAGGACTGACCCAACCTGGAGGAGAGAGAGAACTTCAGACTTTAACACTTCCTTCCAAGCTACTCCAAAACCTCTTTAGAGTGGAAGTGTCTCTCTTGGAAGCATAAAAGATTTAGTTCTTTTGCTCCAGGCAGGACTTAAACCTAATACTTATATAAGTAAACTGTCCCCTCTAGTTCTCACATTAACTTATAATGCCACACTGGCAGGCTTATTGGTTATATTTTGGGTGTGTGAAACAGGCAGCTGCTGGAGATTGGCTGGCAGGCTAACATGGGCTGAGGTAACATTAGCAGAAAGTGGATTTTGGTGTTGACTGCAGCCTTAAAGGAAATTCCTGAAAATGTTTCTCTTATATATTTACTGCAAGTAGTCCATTTTTTTTTTTTACATGTTTGGGTATCAGTGTGATATTTCTGCATTTCATTGTGTTTCATGTTTTTGTTCAATGAGATGAAGTATTGTGCTGCTGACAATATTTAAATAAAAGCCTGGGTGGCATTTTGCAATGAAAATGAGAAGGTGTTTTTTTTTTTTTCCAATTTAAGTTAGCATGAGACAAGAACACAAGTCTCTACTCTTTCAAGGAATTTATAAAGTTGGCAGTGATGTGGTTGTAGTAGTATGCC
>VZUA01019864.1:0-15584 GCA_013401035.1 Horornis vulcanius | reverse complement strand
TCATATTTGCCACTGAAGTGGTCTCCATCAGTACATGGTCACTAAATGCAAAAACCTTCCTTCAGTTTGCTTATAGAAAATGCAAGCCCTCAAGAAGTGTGTGTTGGCCAATCTGGAGCATGGAATGCCATAGCAGTGTTTCTGCATGCTGTCCCTTAGTCCTTAAGCCCCTCTCCCTTGGAAGAAAAAGTACACCCTTTCCAGGCCCAATTTTACTTTAATCAAAATTTAAATTGAAATTCAAAAACTCTGTTAAATTTTCACCATTATCTTTAGTCAAAATAAAGAAAGAGGTTCAGACTTACAAGTTTCAGTCCTCATTATATTTTGCCTGTTGACAGGTAACTGGACTAAGACCACATACCTCTGTGAGGAGGTTATCCAGCAGCCATTGTATCAGTGCTACTGTAGGTCATTGCCTCAGTGTGCTCCCTTTGAAAAGGCTGCCATAAAGAGAGACTTTAGCTGAAAGCTATTTCCAAATAATTTTCACACGGTAAGGAATTATTCTTCATATATGATGTGATTTCCACGTGCACCTTCCTTCTACTTTCAAGTTCCCAGGCTGGTTTGTCCCACAGAATCCAATAAAGAAAGTGTAATTTCTCCCTAGGGTCTTTTCTGGTCATGCTTGATATCACTTAACATAATGAGCTTTTTACTCTCACATCATAAAAGGTTTTGTTTGAAATTTCTCCTTTTTTTTGTACTTCGACAAAAAGTGTTGCTTACATCCCTTCTAAAGAATGCTCTGAGTTATGTGAAATGTGGACATGTTGTCTGGGCCAACCCCTTATCTCTGCCAGATTCAAAAAGTCTGGTTCAGTACAGTGGTTTAGACTGCATGTTTTTATTGTGTTTTGTTTCTTTTAAAAATACGTATGTGTGTGTCTTGTTAAAAAACATTGCTGCCCCCGTCTAGGAACAATGTAACACTCACATCATTTCCTGAAAGAATAGAGTTGGAAGGCAATTATCTACTCACCAAACAGGCTAAAACAACAGTTCCTGATATTCTTCTCAAATATTTCAACTTCCCAGGAATCCGGAAAAAATAATTCCATGAGACTGTGTTATGAATGAAGGTATGACATTTCTGTTTCCTTCGCTTGGAATCAGACATCCAGAGGTAATAAATTACCATGTGTTTGGCACTGCTGGGAGGGGGGTCTGGCTATGGCAAATTGTTTTTCTTCAGAGCAGGAACAATGAAGTGCTTTTACATCCTCCTTTGTCCAGTGACAGGCAAAGGCTTCTTTTTTAATAAGCTTTCATTAGCAATCACATGAATTACACATAGATGGAACAGGAACCTGATGGCAAAGTATCTTGAATCAAATTTATTTAGAGATAGGAAAGTGCAATAAAGACCTTTTTTTCCAATTTTAACTCTGTGCAGTAAAGCCAGTGATATGGTCTCAGAAATGTGCTGTACCAGGAAAACATATGGGAAAAAAATGACAAAGCATTTTTACCTCTTTCTTATGCATCTCAATGAGTGTAATTTTTACCAGCATTGTCTCGGTCCAGTTTCTAACACTGTGAAATAACTGCATCTACTTTCAGTGTTCATTTTATGTCTCTTCTTTTTGTTTTGTTTAATTAAAGCTTTTAATAATAATAATTGCTTTTGCAGGTTAATCTTCAGCTTACTCATTAATTTGTGTGTGAGTAGGTCTTAGAAGGGATTGCAATTTGGATTGTATGATAGACATTATATTGGCATACAAAAACATGAAATTCTGTTCCTGGGAAAAGAGTTGAAGCTCTTGATCTTTGAAGAGCCCCCTTTATGAGTTTAATAACAAATGGAAAGTACTTCTGAAAAGTGTGTTTGGATCCAAAATGAAGAATCTTAGCAAGACAGCACAGGGAACCTTACACTATTAAATTTGTGAAGTCATAACAAGGAAACTGCCAGTCAATGCACATCAAAAATCAAGTAGTAATAAACCAGAAGCCCTTAACTGAACTTATTCTTGCATCTGGGTGGAGTATGAAGAAAATATTCTTAAAAGGGAAAAGTATCGATTCCATTTAATAAGAAGGGAGATATTTCTGATTTAATGAGAATGTACGGATATCATATACATTTCCTTAGAGTTGTTTTTCTTTTCTTACTTTTTTGAGAGAACTTGACAGAACTGTACCAGCTCCAGGGCTGTGAGAGATCATTTGTAGCACAGAAGCAGAGGTTGCAGAGTCTGTCTGGACTCAGCATCTGGAAGCACATTCAAGGGATCCCTTGGCCAGAAAGGCCTGGACTCAGCAGAGGGCTTTCCATGTCTCCACATCGTGTGGTGTTTGTGCCAGGGAAAACAGGACAAAATCCTGCTCCTGCTGAAGCCTTTAGCAAAATTCCCATTATCTTCACTGCAGCTAGAATTTAGATGGGGAATTTGTAGCAAGTAGTCCCTTTTTTAAATAATGACCCTGAACTGTGGTGAGGAAGTTTGATTAACATAATCACTGTTCTCATGCCACTGAACTTTCCTGCCCATGCTATTTAGATCTTTGTTAAATTGAATCTATTGTTGTAGGTTTGTAACTTACCTATTTATTTCTCTTTTATTAAATAGTGAAGATGTGATCCTGTTTGCTGCATCAAGATTTAATTAGTTCATCACAACTCAAAACTAGCTTTTTCCAAGCACTTAAAATTGGAAGGCATCTCATGATTAACAAGGTCAAAGAACTTTAACATATTTCATGGCTCATGACATGTTTTGTGAATAGGAGGCTGGTTGTTAGAACCTGTGAAGGGTAGGTAATAAGAGTGCTTTGTCTTTTACCCAAAATGTCACAGTGGCTTTTATATGAACCAAAATATAATAGAGGTTAAATTTAGTTTGTTGTTAAGTAGGTCTTTCTTTTCCTACCTGATAGCCCTGGATGCATAAACAGGCACATATGAAGGTGAACTTCTTATTTCCATTTTGCCTTCTCTACTCTTGCTCATGATAAGGAGGTGATAAGCTAATAGTTTCCACAATTGTTTTGGTAGAGCCCTACAGGCTTCACCTCCTGTTCTTTTTCACATGGCCCGATAGTTGTGACTGCCGTAGGACTTGATGCTCTGCTTTCCACCAGTGCTGTCCCTTTGGCTTCACTTCAGCTCATTGCTGAGTTGGCAGTGTAATACAAAAGGAGTAAAAGGCAGTAAATTTCTTCTGTTCCTGGAATTCTGTTAGTGGCCATTAAGCCAGTAACAGATGTTTAACTGAAAGGTCAGATAATTTACAATGTGAAACATTATTTTGGGTACCACCTTTCACAATTAGATGTGTGTAGTTTACCTACCTAATACAGTATTTGTGGCCCCGTGCAATTAGCTAAAACCTGGGCTGAGAATCAGATCCTCACTCCATTATGGGATGGTAAGGAAGAAAAAGGAGGGGAGGAAAAAAAGAGTCCCAGAGAGCTGAGTAAAGCAAACAAAGAGCCATTATGTCTTGGTATTCTATGATACCTATATTGATATTTTGCTAAGCCCTTTGATATGAAGAAATTGAATTGAGTAATCAACAACTAAAGATTAGATAAGAAGACTCAAGTGTCAGCTTGCTTGGAAGCAAAGTATATTTTAGAATATGTGGTCTGGAAACCTTAGGCAATCTATTATATATTTCATTTTGTTAAAAACATGGAATTTATTAGAGAGGAGTGGAATTTATTACCGTTATTTTAATGTCTATAAGAAAACAGGATTGTCACCTTTTCTTACTGTGCAAATAATTGAGTCATGAAGGCTGCAGATTTATTTTCTCTAAAACTGAAAGGGAAAGAAAAGGTCTCAAATTGTGTTTCTTTCTAACAGGTAACTGTACTGTGCATCCAAGCGTAGTAGCGGGGGAGGTTGTAGGGTTTTTTTGGGTCTTTTTGTGGGGGGTCAGTTCCTGAATATGCTGATGGAATAGCTGTGTTTTGTGCTGGTTATAATATCTTGTTCCTGGGATCTGTGTAACTTCTGTGTAACTAAAGAAAAGCAGAAAACCCAAACTGTAGTGACAGGAGTACTACAGAGGTAAGGCATTGGCAGCTATGTTTTTTTCATATATTTCTTACTATTAAATGCTACAAACAGAGAAGGGAAGACAGCTAATATATATTCAAAAAAAAAAACATTTATTTTGAGTATTAAACGGATATTCATTTAATTTTTAGGTTGGTGGTTGAGCCAGCATTTGAGATAACAATTAAAAATAAAAATTGAGTTTCTGGGGGCTGTTGTGTTTCCAGCCCGTGGCTGGAGGCTGGGCAGACTTTCCCCAATTAGCAGTTGCGTGCCCGTTCTGCTTGGCCAACGCCACTGTTTATGCGTCCTACGCGTTACCGCAGTCGAGACTCAAAACAGTAAACACCTCGGAACACCAAAAGTGCCAAAAGCCACCTCATTTTTGTTGTTATTTTCTGTAATTATACCTGGGAGGAATGGAGAGTTTTAGCACATTTCTTCCCTCCTTTTTTTTTTTTTTTTTTTTATGTCTTGGTTTTTGCATCCCATAAACTCTTGGCAATGGGTAGAGCAGCTGCGTTTGGACTTGCAGGAGATGAGGTTCTCGAGGACATGGATGTTTCAGCAGTGACCAGTCCCTTCTTTGACCACACCAGGTGCTGGTGGTCTGACCAAGAGAGTGGCCATCGTTTGTATGGGCTCCTTGAGTGGTATGGGACTTGCCCTCAAGGATCGTGTTCACTTCTCTGATTTCCTTACTCTCCTTTCTGTTTTGTGCTTGACTTCCTAGGGAGCAGTGATGCTCTCTGAGCTCTAACTTCAATCTTTTACCTGCTTCTTTCCTCAATGAGCCTATATCAGGTGTTGCACAGTTTGATATTTTTTCCTTCGTTGTTTTTTTCTTTTACATGAGAAGGTCAGTTTGGTTTACTTTATGGTAGAGAGTGTGAGACCCTACAGTGGAAAAGGTGGATGCAAGTTGTTTTCATAGAGTTTAATTAAGGTTAAGTGGAGTTCCCCCAAAGTTTGTGCTGGTGCTCTCTAATGTTTGATTTGGACGGAGGCGCAAGCAGTGGGATCGTAAAATCAACACATGCCCCAAAGAAATTACTCAGTCACATTTAGAAAGGAGGAGAAGGGAATGTGGAATGACCTAACAAAGATCAGACAATCTGACATCATGATGAAGATGCTATTGCAGTGTGATGTGATTTAGAGAACAATGTTGACTATTTGTATATACTAGATTTTAATTCACTGAAACCAGCTGAGAAAAGGACACAGATGTGGCTGTGAAGAACTGAGAGAACCATGCCATGCCATGTTGGTTGAAAAGCAAAGAGATATATTGGAAATGAGGTAGTATTAAGAAAAGAATAAAGAATANCAGCTGAGAAAAGGACACAGATGTGGCTGTGAAGAACTGAGAGAACCATGCCATGCCATGTTGGTTGAAAAGCAAAGAGATATATTGGAAATGAGGTAGTATTAAGAAAAGAATAAAGAATAAAGAACAGTACTAAAAATAAAAAAAAACCCCTTGATATATAGTATGTACTTACCCAGGCTAAAAAAATACAGTCTGCTCCACCTCAGAAGGAATATGACTGAGAAGGGAAAAGGACAGCAAAAATCTAGTGAAATTTTGAGAGGTGTGTCTGTAGGGAGAAAGTTTTAGAGATGTGGTGTGGGGTCTAAAGTTTTTAGTACAGTAAATCATAGCATAAATCATAGCACAAAGTAAATCATAGATCTCTTCATATTCCTTTATTATCCAAGAGTAGAGAGAAAATTGATTAAATCTATTTGACTATTACAACTGATTAGAGAAATTGGGGTTTTTATATAACACCCAATTGATTTGTTGTCCACACTATAGGTTGTCATTGACCAACTGCTTTGTCAATGAACTTTCAGAGAAAATTGTCCATGAGAGATTGAAGGACTCTGCTTAGGAAACTTTCCATTGGCTTTCTTGGCCTAATTTCATTGTGACCTTTCCTAACTCTTGAACACTATCCTTTGCACAACACTTTTTACACAGATGAAGGCATCTCATCAGACACCTGTCTTAAGGTATGTGTTTTCTATGGATTTTAGTTCTTCAAACAATCTATTTCACACTGTATATTGTGGAACAGTTGCTATCTAACTCTCAGGGAATTCTAGGAATGAATTAACAAAAAAATCTCATATTTTACTGGAAGTATGTTGTATCCTTTTTCCTTTAAGATTCCCACATGCTATTGCACCTCGCTGTTTTCCTGGGTAGATAAACATTCATGTGCATTTCACAAAATTCTTGAAGAGGAGAATGCACATGGCTAGTCATATCTGGTTTATTTCCAGTGTTAAACTTGTCAGTGAGTTTTGGGCAGGAGGAACAACCAGTGCAGTTTGCTGGAAATACCTTGTAGGAGGTGGGGCGACACTGAATCCTGCATGGCTTTGAAAGGTGCCATTGGGGGAAACTAAATGACACATTGACTTGGGGGAGAGAAAGAGGACATGCTTTTACTATGAAAATGCAAAGAATCCCAGTCTTTTTCCCCTCTAAAGCAAATACATCCATGCCATTGGAGAGACTTTCTGGGCTTTCAAATAAATTTACCATGCAAAGGTATTGAAAGGCAAGGTGGCTGCAGTCTGTGCCGAACTTGTAATACTTTGTTGTTCTCACTTATTAAGAGTTTGCTGTAAATAACCTATCTATCTTTCCATATTTGCTTTATGTGGCATTAATAGTTCATCAGCACGTTTGCCTACAGCTACTTTTGTTTCCAGCTTTTCTGAAGTGTAGCTTATGTATCTTGGATTGTTCTAATACCACTGGCACAGTTGTGCACTTGATGGGGGCTGACTGTAGAAGTGTCTGCTGGAGAGCAAGGCTGGCTTCTGAAGGTGAGAGAAGGGCATCTAGCTGGGGACATCTTGCAGATGGGAAAACTGTGAGCTTTTTCCAGTGCTGGCACAAGGAAATTGGGGTTGCTGTCCTTAGATGTGGCATAGGGAGCCTCAAGAAAGCTGAGCCAGGCTTTCCTTTTACCACTAAAATGGTGTCGCTGGACAAAAACTAAGGGCCCATCCAAATGAAATTTTTCCTGGTCAACAGTGGGCCATGGACAAGGAGAAAATCCAAATATCCTCCCCTTGAAAAAAACCCAAAACTAACACAAAGCAAACCCCACCAACCCCATCCACCAAAAAGCTGCAAGCCCCCATCCTTCAACTCTCGTGTTCCTGAATCTGATCACATACTTCTGCTTCAGCAAAGAAGAGAATTCCATGAGAATTTAATACCTCAGTCCTGAGCTTCCCACAGAGCAGCTGCTTGGGCTCCTTCACAGAGATAGGGTAAGCAGTAGGTGATGGAAGGTTTTCCAGTTAGCACTGGCATACTCCACAAAGCAGGAAAGGTATAGAAACAGATATAAATTAATAATTAAAAATAACCCACTTTCACCAGTAACAACAGAGAAAATACTTTCCATGCTATGTAAGTAATACATCAACATTTAAGCTGATTAAAATTTGATAAACTACTAACTTCCCCATTTTCTGATAGGAAGGCTGGGGCCCAAGATAAAGCAGTGTCATGCTGGGGAGGACAAATACCCTAGCATCCAATAAACTTTCAAAGCATTTATTTTGTTAACACTGATCCCTGCTTCCTTTGTAACTCTTTGTTTATTAATGAGTTGACTCATCCAAAGTCCAGCAGCTTGTTTCCACACCAGAGAGATGGATTTGCACCTCTGCCAAGTGGAGTCAGAGGCAGAGATAACAGCCAGCAACAACAAAAGTCTTCCCTGGTCCCTTTGCCAAGAACAATTGGCAGAAAGGACTCGAGGAGTAACTTATCACCAGCATGGGGAGAGGCTGAAGCTCTGGAAGCAGAGGGGCTGCTGCTTGCCTGGCACAGATAAACAGCAGGATGCAACCCAGAGCCAACACGTGTTGCGGGCTTTACCTGGCGGAGGAGGAGGCACCCAGCTGTTAATGGAGCACTCTGGGAGAGCCAGCCAGTTATTTTAAGTGGTCTACTAATAGTACCAGCCTAATGCAGCAGGCTTTTTTACAGGTGCCAAAGCCACGCTGACAAAACCCTGAAGATAATTAGGTCCTGAGGTAAGTAGTGTCCACAAATGCGCACACATCCTTGAGATGGTTGAGGTCTTCTCAGGTGAAGTGCTGGGTTTTTTAAATGTGAGATGTAGTCAAGTACTGTAGTAAGAGTGATGTGAAACGAGCGCACAGCAATTCACAATTGACATTTCAACCTGTTTCTCTCCAGTGTTATTCTACAAAATAATGAACACCTGTTCATATCAATGCTTCTGAGTTTGATCTGGATGACTCCTTTGCTCAAGGGTAAAAATATAGCAACACCTGAGGCAAATTCTCTTACAAAAACTGTATCAAAATGTAACCTTTTGACTGCATTACAGTTCCCTCAGAGAGGAGATCACTCTGCTAGCTAGTCAGAGAAACTCAGGCTTCACCAAAATGATACAGCTCTGCAGCTGATATTTGAATGGCTTTTTGGACAAAAGACACATCTTACCAAATAGCATGTTGAATTGACCTGGAACACTGATAGAAATAAAAGTTCTGTTACACAAATCTCATCATGACTAATAAAATATGACTTAATATGTTTATTTTAACAAAAGAATATAGCAAATCTGAGGGCTTAGAGTGGGCGGAAGTGGGAAATGATATGTTGTGGATTGTCCACTATAGCTGGACTTCATACTGCTAAACCCATTTCAGATTAAGGAGAAATCGGAGCATGTAATTTTTTCTGTGTCTCTTATATGCCTTAAATCAAATCTACTTCTTGGTATGACTCAATGTCAGAAACTGTCTTTCCAATCTGACTTAGTAGAGATTATTTTTTGTTATTTTTTCCTCTTTTCTGTCAATACAGCTAGATTGTATTGAGACCCTTCTACTTTTTTTTCTGCAGAGCTGTTTTTTCCACAACTTCATCCAGCTTTCTCACTTGAGCTTTTATTGTACCATGTGTTACTCTTTAGCTTGCAACGTGCCCTTTGCAAGGGTCACAGAGACACAAGCTTCGCCCCCCAAAACCAGTGTACAATTCCAGTTCCACTTGTCTTTGATCATGTTACTTTTCACTTCAGATCTCAGATTTGGCTTTCATGAAACATCATATCTAATTTAGGACTCTAGCTCCTTCAACACAGAACAGAAAAACTGCTGTTGATTTTTAAACTTTAAATTTCAAATTTCCTGATATTTTGAATTCCAAAGTTAGGCTTTACTGAACTATCAACATTATTTTTGTTTCACAGCAGAAACAACAGAGGTGAAAAACAGCATGAAGGCAGTTTGGAATGAAATTTTTCATAACCACCAGACCAGGAGATGAGAAAGTTACTTATTTCTGAGATGTGAGTTCAAGATGGCAAAATAATGATTTCCTGTGAATCAACAATATTATTATAAAAACTGAATATCCAAAATGTACTTATGCTGTAATCTTTGTCCATGAGCCCATCTCAACCTCCAGCCTTCTCACTCCCACTTTACCTCATCACATCTAAAGTCAGACTTTTAGCACCAGAGACCACGCCTTTTCCATATCTATTTTTTTAAGAGTTTATCCCATTTTTGCTTGCTCTATAAATAACTAATAACTAGTGTGGTGCCAAGGAAGGAAAGAAAAAAACAGATACATTAGATCACAAGGCAAAATAAGAAATTGACAAACTTAAATATTTTCCTTTCAAAATGCAACCATTCTTGGGAGAAATCAACACAGACACTGTTATGAATGAAATCCACTTCTTCATTGTAGCACCTCTGTTCCTGACTAAAGACACTGCCATGCCATGCAAGGACGTTTGGGACACCTAAATGATGAGTCAAACCAGCCACTGAGAGCCACCTTGCAAGACACTGTCAGGCAGTGGCTGCAAAGCCGATGCCAGAGCTGCCAGAACCCCTGAAAGGGCTCAGCAGTGCTCCCCATCTTGTTGCTGTGGTGCCCTTCCCTTGTGCCAGGTGTTTGGAGCAGGATTGGTGCCCTGATGGGCTCCATCAGGTGAAGGTGTGCACAGCTGTGCCAGCACAAGAGGGAAGGGTTGAGCAGGGACCAGGAGTGGTGGGGCCAGGAGCTGCTTATGTCATCATGATTTTCTACTTACATCAGCCAGGTGAGTGGGGGCTGAGTGTCTTTTTGTTCCCAGCGTTAGCCCAGAGGCACCATGTCATGGTTTTAAAAACCCATTGGTATACATTCCCCTTAAGGTGTTGGGGTGTTCACCCCACAACCTTATCTCATGTCTTTCTAAGCAATCAGCCATACAAGCATTAGCAGTGCTGCAACTTGTTTGTCAATTGATGTACTTTTTTTGACCTACTTTTTTGTTAATGATGTGTTATTGATTCCATTTGCCTGTTGTGCTTTCCCTTTCCTTCCTGTCTAATATCTCCTTAAGTTTCCTTCTTGTGGCATCATCTTAACTTTGCTGAAGAATCAGTTCTGCCTTTAATTCGGATTCTAAGGGTTTTCACAAGCATTTGAGGAGGCTGGAATGCAGTTCTCCATCTTGAATGGATGGTATGTAATTCTTTAAAGTGTTGTAGATTTCTGGTCTTATCAGTAGAAAAATACAGTGAGGAACATGAACTACACTGGATTCCCAAGAGAAATGTAGGAAGAGAAGAAGCTGAACACCTTCTCATGAGATCAGAAGGGAGCACTGTGTTGGGACCCTCCACTTTTTCCTTTAGAGTTTCTTATTCACACACAGCAGTATCGTTGGCTCAGAGGACTCTAAGCAGACATCTCATCCTTCCTCATGCCCTTTCTTACCATGAATGTTAACAAACTTAAAGACAGCACCCAAAATGTGCAGCTGGTAGCTGCACCAGCTCGTAGCCTTCTATACGTTGATGGAGTAAAGGACTCTAGAAATTGGGTAACACATACAGCTGCCATCTCACATTCTACATGGGCAAGCACAGCTGTTTGTGGCTTTTCCCCCTCCCTGGGGAGTTATTTTGCTAGCACCTGAGAAACGCACCTGGTAGGGGTTTCTGGGACTGAGGAACAAACAGCACTGAACACGCTCACTGTGAAAGAGCACGATGCCTGAGAAAGAGCACGATGTTACTTCAAAATAGCATTTGAAAGTGGCAAAGGCAAGCAACACTTCCTCCAGCTACAGGTCAAAGTGAGAACTATTCTAATTTAATCCAGATCTATAGGTTTTGCAGAAGCTGTCTCCCAAAGGGTCCAAACAGATCAGAAACATAGAGATCTAAAATATTGCTTAACTTTTCAACAGATACTTCTATTCTGAGATGCCTGTAGACAATTCTTTCCTATTTATAATTAAATACACTCATGGAAAAGCAATTTTCTTTCTTCATTAAGAGGACACCAAGGGCTTTCCCAGAGTTTGAGACAGTGGTGCATACACAGCACCAGGACAGCCCGCACCAAAAGAAAGGCATGTGTGGAGTGGCAGCTTGGTTTGGAAATTTCAGTTCAGAAGGTGGTATCTCAAAGCTGCTGGACATGCTGTCAAAGCCTTTTTCAGAATCTTAGTATATTTTATGAACTGATTCCTTTCCCATTGACCTCTCTATTTCTTTGACAAATTTAGAAAATGCAAGGTCTTAAGGTACCGGGCATGTCAGAGAGGTGCCCTGTAAGAATGGTTACAAACGTGCAATGTTGCCCAATATTGCCACGTAAAATTAATAGTTTACACACTAAAACCAGGTCCATTTGTTTCAGGGAAACTTCAGGCACCTCCATATGAGAAATGTGGCATGAAAACCCCCCTGTCCTTCTCCTCAGTGTCTCATTTCCTACAACAGCTGAAGATTTAAGCAGCTAGAGGCACTGCAGTGCCTCTAAAGATGGGAGTGACACAAAGCCCTTGGTGTCGGTGTGCCCTCCAACCCTGTGAAAGCTTGGGTGTGTATCTCAAATTCATGACTCGGGTTCCAATGAGCAGTAATTGTTGTAACTGTAGTCCAAGAGCAGTAGTTGCTGTGCTAGAGTACCTGAAATGGTGAAGTGTACTTTCACTGCCGGGTGCTGAGCACACAGAGGCTTGGAGGGGTGACTCACTGCAATAAAGCCAGTGACGTGTGTTGACTTACGGCGCTCTGTCAAGGAACTACACTTCCTTCTTCTGCTGCCTGAACTTCATCTGCAAACAGAGGCCCCAAGCCAGGTGTCAATGTGGAGACAGATGTTAAGAGTAACGGCAGATATTACAAAGCTCATTTTTTAGCATGATTTCTCATAATCACATTGTAAAAATCCATGTTTTCATACTTTGCTACACAGTATGAATGTCCAAGTAGTGTTGTTTAAGAGCTGTAACCTCACCCTAATTTGAGTGACTATAAAGAACAGGAAACAACAATCTGAAAGGAAGAATGAAGCAAAAGTTAACCATATGCTAGAAGTTATTCCTGCATTTACTAGCTGGAGTGCTCAATAAAACTTATTTGCTATTTATATCTTTTTTTCCACAGTAATTTGCAAGTATTCATGAATCATTCCTCACAACACTCTTGTGGATTGAATATAAATTTCTTTTCAACTAAGCAAAAGCACAGACTTGTCACTGTACAATGGCTCATCAGGAAGATGAACTTGTTGTGTCTCTCCAGACCTGGTAGCACTGGAGTTGGTTTGGATCCTTTGGCTGATGACCACTGAAGTAGGTTTGCACAAGCAGTGCCTTTCTGCCAGGAGTGCTGGAGGCTCGAGCCAGCTGCCTGTCAGTCATACACTGCCAATAAAAGGTCAACTTTAAAAGCAGGATCTGCCATAAAACATAACTTCCACGTCCAAACAAGCCTTATGTACACAGCCTTATCTAGAGAACCCTAGATTGCCTCCACTCTGAGATAACAGAGAAAGAAACATTAGCCAGGACCTCAGTGGATGAAACAAGTACCCATGTCATAGGTGCTGCCCACTCAAGGAGGATCTGCTCTGTATCAAACAGGATCCAGAGCCTGTAAACACATGGGATGGATGGTTCCTGCATGACTTGAGGTACAGCCAAAATGTCTTACTATGGTCAAAATAATTTTTTCCAGAGAGCATTCATACAGATCCTTTTCATTCACATATGGAGGAAAAAAGTGGTTTCATGGATTTTTTTTTATGCCCCGTCACTTTAAGGTGGTTAGTTCAAAGTATGAGATTCCTTTTTCGCTGAAAGCTTCTTCATGTCCTAGAACTAGGTAGACATTTCCAATCAAAGGAAGTCCATCATGTGGATCTCAAAGTAGAAACACTCCTTGGCACATAAGCCTTAATGGTGAATGTTAAAAATGTCTTTAGGGTTATTTTCACTGCACTACCTTGAAGCAGGGGTACTCTGTAGGCAGGACACACAGCCCTATTCTTTGCTTGAATTATTTCAGATTTACACTAGAATTCATTTAAACTTATGTAGAATGGATTCATTATATCTGAAGGAAGAGTCTAACTGTCAAGTGCACAAATGTTGCTTGATAACCTTGGGTTTCCTCTCTCTCCTGGCCCTATCATCCAAATCATGCTTAGCCCTTGCCTGTTATTGTCCTAATGCTTGTGGAGCACAGTGCAAAACTCTGAGATAGTCATGCAAAGTTGAATCAATATTCCTAAAGAATTTAATATTCATTGAAGTTAACTTCTTAATTTGAATAAAAAATAATAAATGAATGCAATAAATTGATTTGAATAAAAAATTTAAAAATATCCAATGTGTAGGGCATCTTGCTGGTGTAAGAGTAAAGGTGCTTTCCTTTTTTTCTGGTTTGAGAAGGGCACTTGTTTTGTTGTTCCCTGTGTGTGTTCTGTGCCAGCAGGAATGGCTGTTAAATGCCTACATTGTGTTGTTGACTTAGTGATATGATCTGTTTGCCATCAGGGACTCCTCGTAGTGCTTTGTACACATGAAAAGCAAGTAGTTATGGCTCCGTTTCTGCTGTTTGCAGAGGTTGAGAGTTCTTTAGTGTGACAGAATCAGACCCTGAGGCAATTGCTGGTTTGGAACACATGAAATAATCAATCAGCATATAGAATACAAGTTTAGTAAGTAATATATGAGGATAAATTAATATTTTACATTGTAAAAACGGCACGAGATTCTCCCCTCCCCTCTTTCCAAACAGAAAGCTGAGTAGCAGAATAGGTGGGGGGAAAGGCACTTTATTTACCTGGAAAGTTTATACAGAATGAAACTTCTGGTGCCTCACTGTCTTTGAGAGGAATGTTACGACCTGCAACAGAGCATGAGGGACTGGCAGTACTCCCTGGTGAAGAATTTTCAGTTATGATGGCTTCACAGGAACAGGAATTTTGGTGGGTTTGTGCCACTGGTTGAATGTATCTGGGCTACTCTTGGTACTTCCTTGCTTTCTGATCAAACGAAATGTTGTTCTGCTTGAGATGGAGGAAAAAAAAATAGATTAAATTGTTCAAAGGTTGGTGGTAGGATGTTATAAGTCATCAGTAACTTCTGTTGCTCCAGACTCTTTGCAAGCTAATGCTGTTTTCCTGTAGGATACCACACTGAAGTCCATGTGTCTCAGTGACAACTTCAGCATTATGTATGAATAACTACTTGTCTTTCCTTCATTTTCAGAATCTAAGTGGGAAGAGAAAGAATCATTAACTATGCAATTTCAGAGTAGCTGCCCTTGTGTGGTTGGTTGCATAAGGGTTTCTATAAAATCTAAGTTGTTCCAAATGTATAGAGCTGTAAGTGTGTAACTGTGTAATTATAATATTTTAATTTTTCTGCATGCAGAGCTTTAACTAAGTGTGCTCAAGCTCACAGGAAGGGAAAATATTTATTTAATGTTTCTAGCAGTTGGCACACATACAGTCCATGTGTCTTGGCAAGATGGCAATCAAGGAAGGGTTTGCTTTATATCACATAGACTGAGCCTTCAGAGAAAATGCAGCAGGTTTAGTTTTGTTGAACTGCTTGAGATACCTCAGCTTTTCACTGAAAACATCAGCACAGAAAATTAATTTCTCCCTGGCTGAATGCTTAAAGCTACAGTCACTGATTTAGTCGTATTTACCCAAGGATTAGGTCAGAAATATTGGTACCTAATACTTTTCCAGCAAACCAAATGCACTAGAAACGTGATCACGTTTCATGAAATAAGATNAGATCCTACCACAGCCCCTCTTCCCATCTTGTAAAGGAATGGTAGTAAAAGATCTGTTGAAGACAGGGCTTAACCTACATCATGTTTTGATGTCTTTCTCACCAAGCAGGAGTTGAACAGATCCCCCAGGGTGAGCTAGAAAGACCTAATTTGCCTAAATTATTGTCTAGCCAAATTATTTATGTATAATCACTGTTACATGCCATTCTCTCGTGTTTTCCTTCAGAAATGCAATTATATCTATTTCCAAAGAGTTTGTGAACACCTCTCTGTGTTCAGGGCTAGGATGGCATGTTTTTCTGCTATATTTGGCCTGCCTGATGACTTTGCCTTGTTTGTCTTTTCTTGAGTTTTGTGGCATCATTATCTCCCATTTCCTTTCTGTTTTCCTGTCTTCTTTTTCCATGAGTGCTCTCCTTCCTTTCTTTGGTTTCTAGGGAAAAGTCCCACCACGTTC
>VZUA01019861.1:0-10938 GCA_013401035.1 Horornis vulcanius | reverse complement strand
CTGTACACGGACTTTCCCTCTCAGCTGAGTACTCCCAGTGCTTTCTCTGCCGTTCTTCTCCACAAACATTCAGTGAAGTTTGATGTGCTGCTGATGTCATCTGCAGGACGTTCTGTTCTGTGGTGTTTAAAGGCATCCCAATTTCAAACCTGCTGCATTGGGCTTGAAAACCTGTGCTTGTGCCTTTGCTGTCATATCACCCAGGCTTGTGGAAGCCTGCATGCTAACTGGTCTCTGAAAACAGTGTCTTGGTTCCCAGCACCAAATGTGATTATGGTTACACTGGGGAATGGAAGCATGATAAACCACGTTGTTGCATTAAAGGTCAAGTTCAGTTGACTTTTAATCCTTAGACAGCAGCAGCCTCTTTTACACCTGTGACTTCATGTGTGTCTGCCAAGGCATAGGCATGAGCTTAGAGATTGGGTACCAGGTAGGCCAGGCTTTGCTTCTGGAACTTTTCTAGGGAAAAGAGGCAGTAACATCTTGGCTCTTAGTTATTTTTTTAAGAGAAGAGCCTGGTGCTGCTGTCTCTCAGTGGTACCCAAAGCTGCTGCTTTGTGCCTGCCATCAGTGGGGAGCCCTAGCTCTGTGTGCAGCTGGATTCTGGGTGAGAGTGATGGCACCTTGCTGTGAGACCAGCATATGGAAATCCACAGGCTTCAGTGGGAGTGGGGGCAGTTTCCAGACTATGCCTGCCTGAGGCCTGTGGCATGAGGATGTATATTTTGGGAGGGTGTGGGATCCCATGTTCCAGGGTGAGTGAGCTCCCACACACGCAGCCAGGGATATGCAGCAGCTCGGGATGTCACTGATGATGTTTGTCACCTTAATATTCATCTCCCGTGTTTGCAAATATTGGCGTGAGCTGCAGATTCTTCTGTTAGTATTTTGGGGCAATTTCCTTCAGTTCCTGATTAAAATGCATGTGTTTTTCCTCATTTAAAAATATCATCTGTATCAAAAAGCTAATGATCACAATACCTGGCTTCCTTTTTCCCAACAAAGATGACAGCAGTGATATAAATCATTATGTTGCTGATTGTAAAATTGCTACCTTCAGGCACATCTTTATTTTAGGGTTGGATTTTTTGGCTGCCACAATTTACAAGAGAAAGACAGTTAGAAATTTTCTCCTTTTAATACATAGTTTTCACAACTCTCAAGTCTCTTTATTGTGTCAAACTGCTTTGGCTGCCAGGCTGGAAAATGCAGAAGATTAAAGTGCCTTTTTTTTTCCCCCAAGCATGAAGCTGTACATATAAGTAGATGGTGTCTTTCCTGATGTAAGATAAAGTCATAAAGACTTTCTGGTGGGCTTTTGCATTGCTCTGCTATTGTGGTCTTTGCTGTTTAGACAGTGAATGACCTGTCCTTGGGACTTTTTTCTTGTCTGATTGGAGCCTCAGTTACCTTCCTCTGGTTCATGGTGTGGTTGTTGTGGGACCACAAACCTTCCTAGCACTGATGTGCAGGGCTCTGCTGAGAATCTGGATTTTAGTTGCTAGTTTTTTAAGTGAAATCTTAAAGGGATTTTAATGCAGCATCATATGGAAACACCAAGGATTGTTTGTTTGTTGCTGGGTTAGTTTTGGTATTCTTTATTGTAGGTGTTGTTTTTTTTTTTCTCCCTCCTCCATGGGGAGATGTAAATGCCTATCCAGAGAAGTCAGGAGCTGCAGAGACTTTCTGAAATGACACCACCATCTGACCACCTCCCAAATGGCTGAGCTCTGTGCTTGGTGGATGACGACAGCAAACCCTATGAAGGGTATGGCTTGTATTTAATTCTGTGTTGCAATCCCTTTAATCTAGGATTATATCCAGTTGTTTTCTTCATGCAGGGTGTATGCTGTCAGATAAAAGCAATGGCATCTGGAAGGAGAAAAATTGCTTCAAACAGAGTCTGAAAACCTTGAGTATCGGCAGGTGCTTTTTATCAGAGGCATAAACCTATCTCACAAAAACTGTCCAGGCAGGTGCAGGGGCTGACAGGACCCTCCAGCTCTGATAGATTAAGACCCTGGGAAGGCAACTGGTTGCAAATGAAACAGTAATTGCTTTCCCCTCACTGAATGAAATCTTCTCTGAGGCGATTACACAGATTAAAGCTTCCCACTGCAATGTACCAGAATAAATATAGCCTGTGCCTCTTGCGGGGGCTGCTGCAGAGCAGCATTGGCTGCAGGATGCCTCTTGCGAGGTATGGCAGGGCAGCTGGAGTGAAGGGAGAAATCCTGTAAAAATAGGGCTGGAAGGACCTCAGGCTATCTGAACATCTTCCTCTCTTAAAGCTGGATTGAGCATGCCCAGGTTGTTCCTGGTGGCACTTGTCCAGCTGGTCCCACTGGGGATGTGGGGACATAAATTCGTGGGTCAGCTCCTCCTGTGCATCTGTGCCCCTACTGGGACAGGGCTTTTTCTCCAGTATCCAGTCTGGTTTCCTTGCTGTAACACATATTTTTAATTTCTTGTTGTGGATGTGAGTGGGAATGAGGGTTGGGTTTTTTTGGTTTTTGGGTTTGTTTTTTTTTCAGTAGATTTTTCCCTACTTTGAGGAGTCTTGTCCTCAAAGCCTTCTGGAGGGAGCTCTTTGTTTCTTACAGCCCTGCCCTGGACTCACATTTGTTGCCTTGCTCCTGCTGCCCTTTCTCGGGGTCTCCCTGGCTGGTCAGTGCCACCAAGGTGCCCTTTCCCTGCACTGTGTGAGTACTTCCTGCACCCCCAGCCATGCAATTTACAGGTTAAGTTAAGCCATTACCCTAAATAACAGATGCATTTTAGCAACCTGCTAATTGGTAGTAGGTTCCACTTTGACCAAGGTGCAAGGGAGAATTCACCATGTTTACACAAAATCGTTTTCTTTCTTTATCACAGCATGATTTAACTACCTGGTGCTGTTAGTGGTGTTTGATTAGGTTGCATGCTATATAATTTCAAGTAGAGAGTGTGTGTGGTAGTTGCATAACACAAATTAAAGTCTGAAATACAGGAGTTGTATATGTGAGAGTCGTAGAGATCCTTTTCCACTCAAATTAGCTTCTTTCCAGAAGAAAAGAAGAAAGCATCAAAAAATACAGTTCACTTCAGTGTGTAGTAGAAGATGAAGCCTTGTGTGGGCTGGAGCAGTGCCACATGACAGAGCATCATTCTGGGTTGTACAGAGCTGTCTCTTCCTGCAGCAGTGTGAAGATTTTGGCTTTTCCTAAGGCATTTGGCAAACCTGAGGGGGGCAAGTGCAGGTACGATGGGAGGAGTTGCCATCTCTCTCCTCTGTGCCCAGCTTTTCCAGACCCTCTTGGCACAAGTTTGGGCTCCCCTTCCAGAGCTCAGTATCAGTCTCTGCCCAAGGGACACAGACTTGTGTCCTTGGCACTGCCCTGTGAAGGGGACTGCTCCTGGTCTCATGGCTTACCATGTGAAATTATTTGAATTATGAGTACCTTGGGGCTAGGCCTGGTAGGGTTTTCTGTTATGTTCATTTTGCACCAGATAGTACAGGGAGGCCACAAGACTGGTTATCAGCACAAAAGCAGGCCCTGGAGGTGACCTGGGTGTGAATGGGACAAGGCAGGTGCCTGGGTAGCACAGGCTTCTGCAGAGGCATTTGCAGCCAAAGGGATTTGAGTGAGCTGTGGGCGAGTACTCAGAAATGCTTTGAATTGTGACAGTGATTGTGGCACCATCACCTCCTATCAAATGAATCAGCAGGAAAGAAGTCTTTCTCTGGCCCAGGGCTAGTTAGTTTAATTAAAGGTCTGTTGCTCTTGCAGAATTTTGATGTAGTCAGCTAAGCTGGTTGCTTAAATGATGTAATATTGTTATGTCTATTTTTCCTCGAGTCTAAATTTCTGTGACATAACTAACAGGGTGAAATGATCTCCTGCTGTCTATGGGGAGCTGATGAGAAACAAGTGGTGGAAGTGATGGGTAGGCACTTAGAACTGGCAGGGGATCTGCTGTGAGACATGATGGTTTTGTTGCAAATTGTAAGGGCCAAGGCTGTGCCAGCGACGCGCCTCGTGTGGCACACTTGGGAGATGGCCACCACCTGCTCAGCACCTGTTTATTAAACTGTTTTGAAGAAAATAACCGTGGCACCTAGTTTATCCATTCTCGAGGGGCTGTGATCTGTATCTGGCTTTTTCTCCAATTAATAAAAATGTATTTTTATATCTTGGGGTGAATTTTCTCTAGGCCTTTGCTTATCCAAAAAATCTTCACTGACTTGAAGTGATGGTTGTAATGATGGCCTTTTCTCTTGGTCTGAACTGCTGGACCCTTATAGGGACCAAAACAACATCTTTAAATTTCAAACCCCNTCCATTAGTTTTAATATTGTCTTCTGCTCGCAAGTTTTTGCTTTTCCAAACCTATACTTTCTTGTGAACTATCTTATGTTTCCCCTGTGGATAGAAATGCTTTACTGTGCCCCATCTCAAGGAGTTTGGTGGTTGTTGGCAGTAGCTGTTCATGGAGTAGTTGCAAGAAATGCTGCAGTGTCCACCTGGTTCCTTCAAGCTTCCTGCTGAAGACTGTGACTGACTGCCACGTGGACACTGGAGTGGAGTTTGGCTTGTGCCATTGCTGGCACCTCACTGGCCATTTGTGCTGCTCCAGCTCCAGTGCCCCATCCCAGCTGGGATCTAGCCCTTCTTTGGAGCCTGAGCCCTGGCTCTTTTCTCATGCTCATAACTGTGATCATTTGCCTGATACAGCTGCTGGGACTGACTTAATGCAGTTCTGTACTCATCAAAGGCACTCATCAAGACTGGAGGCTTTTTGGCTTGGCTGCTGCTTCTGTCAGTAGCTCCTATTAACACTAATGGAAATCACACTCTGGCATCAGCAGCACAGCACCCCCTGTGCTGTGCTCTGCTGTTTGACAGGAGTGGAATTGTGGAGGTAATTCCTTCTGCATCACACAGAGATTTTACTGCAAGGGGTCTTGCTGTCTCTTCATAAGTACTGTGCCAGCTTAATGTTCTGTTATTTTCTTTCTTGGGAAGAGCCTGTAAAGCTGAGGAGCGTGGTGGGAGTTAATGCTGGTTCCCAGGCACCAAGAATAAGGGAAGAAAAGTCTTCTTTTGAATTTCAGCCTTTGACACAGTGCTTCAGTGGCTTTCCCTGTGGCCCTCCGTAACTGCAGGGTATGCTGCTCTCTTTTCAGGAGCAGACCCTGAGCAGGAAATGCAGTGTCTGTCACCCACCCAAATGTCAGCCCGTAGGCAGAGAATTTGTGCACAGCTTAGCAGAGGGTTCAGCTACCAGCCCCATTCAGAAATCTCCTTGGTCTCCCAAACAGGCTGATGGATGCCTTGCTCTTACTGACTCATGCTGTGCCGGCTCTGGGTTGCTCAAGATAAGCATCTTTATTCCATCATGTTCTTGCTGTTAGCCTGAAATGTGGCAAAGGCTTCTGTCTTTCTTTGTTATTTTTTTAGGGTTTTTTTCTGATGCTGTCTACAGTTTTGTTGCTTCTCCATTGTACCAGGAAGAATTGGGATTTGTTTTGCATGTTTAAAGCACACTTTCGTAAAAAACATCTAAGGAATTAATCACAAAGCTCAAAAATAGTACATGGTTTGTAAAGAAGTAGTCATAGTACAAAAGATTAAAGGAAATAAAAATTTATATTTGCCACCTAAATTTAAGGGGAGCTTTAGTGTATTCTGGGAGATAGCATCAGAGAGAAAAGTAGGATTCCAAAGACAAACATCAACCAGAAGCAGTGACTTATGCCCAGCAGTTTTGCATTCAGGTTTGGGGAACTTTGTTCCTGATAAACACTTGGGCTTTTAGTCAGTGAAGGTAGAAGTATCTTCTCCAGGGCTGGAGCTGACGGGCAGGGATGCTGAAGTTCTCAAGTGACTTCTGTTGCCAGCTTCCCTGGCATTTTTTTACAACGTTTCCTGGGGGGAAAAAATTTTATTGCTGATTTTGTTTGCTAGAGCGTGCATGATGTCTGACTTTCTGAGCCCACAGGGTTTCAGCTGGAACCTGGCAGCTTTCTCTGCTACGTGGGTCAAGCTAAGTGCTGAAGCCTGGCTGGAAATGAGTTGGAGGTGGAACAAAGTTTCCCAGCAGTTTGTCTTTCTCTTGTTGGTGTGGGCAGGATATTTGCTCACTCAAGAAACCATTGTGTGTAAAACCCTGAAGTTTGGAAACTGCAGACAAGGAGGGGCTGGATGGCAAAGTAACATTGGCATTGCTGGAGTAAGCCCTGCCAGTTGGATGCAAGGGAAATGGGCTTGTTTGTGCTGCTTTTTGGCATTTCCCCTTTGTGCACACCCCAGCCTGGCCCAGCTTTCTGGACAAAAGCTGCTTAATCACAGTTCAGCCTGGTCCGCTCTTCTGCATGAGGTTTTGAGGCCAAAGGAGCTGCATGAGCCAGCGCAGCTGGTACCTGCATCACCTGCCTTGACCTGCACACTCTTTGGGCTCCCTGCCCATCTTCCTCATCCAGCTGCCAAGGAAACTCACTGCTGATATTCCAGAGGGCTGGGAAAGCATTTGTGTCTGAGGCAACTGTCAATCAGGGCTGCCTGTTCTGGAGCAGGCTGTGTGGGCCCCCTCTGCAGTGTGTGTCATGCCAAGGGAGAAGCTGGCTGTGCTGTTGCTGGCCCAGCAATCAGCACCAGGAGTGAAAATCCAAGCTCCTTTCATTTGAATATTTTGGGGCATTTTCAGGTAAGCAACTAGATTCCCACATCCTCGGTTCTGCAGCTTTTATTTAAGTAATATATAAGATTAGTGTTTTTCCTTCCAATATCTGCAGGTACCAGTTATCTCTAATTCTTCAGCGTAGGCTGAGGCTTCTAATAGGAATGTTTGAGTTAAAAAAAAAAAAAAAAAGCAATGCATGCTGTAGGCTGAGGTGAGCTGAAGTTGCTGGGATTATCTGTGCATGTACAGTATAATGTGGGATCTGTTTTATGGGATCAGAGTAACGTGAGGTACTGTGGTCCAGCTGCCACCAAGCTCTGGGATCTGCCACCTGCACAGGCCTTTTTCCAGGACATAGCTCCTCCTCACACATATTGGGAGGAGGAAAATGAGTATAGTGATTCAATGCATTGTGCTCATTTGGGGAGCTTATTTTCTTTTTTTTTTGTAGTTTTTACTGTTATGGTTTCAGTGATCTCTTGCAGGGCTCCTAGAAGCAGAAGGGAAACTCCAGGATAGAGAACGCTGTAGGCAAATGCTAGCATAGCTGCCTTTTATGAAGTATAATTTCATTTTGTCTTTTCCTCTTTCTGTATGACCATGTGTTTTTCTGCTCCTACAAACACTCCTCTGAAATTATATGTTTCATTTCTGCAGTAGCTTTATTGCTTTTTGTGGGGGTTTTCAACTTGAACTCTTAATGTGTAGACAAACTCATTACCAGATATAGCAACAGGCAATTCTTCCCTCCTGCTCTTTGGGACTGTGTTCTGCTCCCTCTGTGCACAACCTGCTCTCCTCCCTCCTCCTGGTTTTGTTCAGCCGTAAGGTAGTATAATACACATAGGAAATCTGGATTTTGAGCTTGGACAACACATTCTGGGGGTGTGTTTCAGAGGATATTTACTCCATCTGTTACATCCTCTTCTGCTGCAGGTCACTTTTCTTGTAGCATCAGCTTGCAATTCTTCTGTGCAACCCACAGCAAATGAGGAGCAGAGGCAGCTCATCTGATGGGAAAAGGATAGCAGGGGGCTCTGACCCTCCCAGCAGAAATGCACAGAGCTCATCACTCCCTCAAAGCCTTTAAAATTATTCTGCCTCAAGCCCAAAACAGAAAAATGAATCTTCCTTCTTTTGGAGACAGCCTGCAAGATACTACACTTCACAGGAATCCTTAAAACAGCTTTCCTGGCTTAAATGAGAGTTTTAAATGTGTAGGCATGTGTTTTTGGAGAGGATTTTTATGTAGGGCCATATACAACTGCTGTGTTAAAAATTGCCAGACTTCAGAGAGTTAATGTATAATAGAATAATGTATAATTACTCTTCTGAGTTTGTTAGGAAAGCTGGATATTTCAAACTACTATTTCTAACCTTTGGCCAAAAAATCCCTCACAGGCTATCAGAAGCACAAAAGAAGGCTTTTTTAAGGTGGTTTGTTGTTGGGGTTTTTTTACATCCAGTTTACTGCTTCGACTGGGTGGCTGGTGCTGGGTCACAGCAAGCAGCTTTCGGGAGATGTTCTTTAGCTCTAATTAAACATGGCAGGAGGTGAAAGGCAAAAGACAGCCAGCATGCTGGCTAGAGGCACCAAGGGCAGAGGGCTACTTGCTCAGGGAGTCAGGATGTCCCTCTTGCCCTGGCCAGGTTCCCCCAGGGATGATTCAATCAAATGTTGGTTCTTTCATTCCACCAGTGGGGTTTGTGTGGGGAGGGTCTCGGTTCCAAGCTGTATTCAGCTCAGATGCCTCACCCCTGTCCTTTCACCAGATCCCTAGGAGATCTCTCTGCATTGCAAGACTGATCACTGCAGACTCCAGAGCCTGTCAGCCACCAAATGGCCTTTCTCTTATCTTGAAAATCATGGTTGAACTTCATGCCTAATTTCATGCGAGCAGCTAATTGTCCCTTTGCAGATGCCAGTGTGGGCCCTGCCCATACTGTGTGTACCATGACTGCCCTGGCTGGGTTTCATTTATGCTTACAGCCTAAAGCTGAGAAAAGGTCACTGCTTCCTCCAGCTTTCACTGTCAAGTGAATGTGCTCCAAGCCTGGAAATCTGAGCACTTGCTTGCACAAAGCCACCCTTGGGAGTATGTCCCCATGGGGCTTTCATCCTATCTCTGTGATGCCTCAGATAATTTGCAAGATTTTCGCCCTTGCTTTCAGCCTCCTGACAGAAACTGGGTCCAAAGACTAGGGCTGTGGGAAACTAACTGGGTAATTTTAACAGTGCCTTTCTTTAAATAATAGTAAATCACCCCAGTGGAGTGATGTTATCGCAGATGACTCTCCCTGATGTCTTTGAAGGAGCAGACAGACATTCTCAGCTGGTCCAGGTACTTACCAGCCATCCTGTGAAGGTGTATTTGCATGTCTCTGCCTGATGGTGGGCATGGAAAGTTGAGATGCTGTTTTCTTGCAGTAGTTTGTTGCCTGAGAACAAGCTACCTTTTACTAAACTTTCTCTTCCAGCTCAAAACAATATGCCCTTGTAAAATCTGATATTACTCACTTTAGCAGGAAATGTGAGGTGGAGGAGGACGTGCACTACAGTTTCACACCTTTTCTCTTGTTTTTCTATCTAGAAGCAAATTCTGTTCTGGCTTGACTGATTGATTGAACCTTTTTCAAGTGCTGTCTGAAGGAGACAGTTTCTCTTTTACTGGATCAGAGATGCATTTGGCTCTTACACAGATTTTCTTAAAATCTGAAGTGTTTTCTTTTTGTTTGTTTCTTGGAACTCATGGCAGATGCACAGAATAAGGGAAAATTTCAAACACAGCCAGAGACGTGGTGTGTAGTAGGTCACGTCTCCTAGTGGGCTGCTTTGAAAATGTGCTTTCTTTGGAAAAGAAATATTGCTCAGACCTGCATGTGCTTCCTCTTCTGCTCCAACAGCCCAATTTCATGTTGATTCAGACAGCAGCCCCCTTGGTTTGAGGGCTGGTGGTTTCCCCAGCTCTTGGCAGGGGCAGCGTGGGCATATGGGGTGCCCACAGCAGGGCTCACCATTTCAGCCTTGTTTGCCTGGGAGCTCCTCTTCATTTCTTGCCATCTTGTTCATTCCCATCAAAGACATTTTCTCCCATGCTAACTCTGCCAGGCTGAAACCAGCATTTTCACAGAGGCTGGGACACACCAGGAGTCCTTGAGTCTCCATTCATTTGTCTGCCACTTCTGCTCAGTTAGAACTGTTTTTAAAATAGCTTATGACACAGAGGAGAGGCAGAGTTTAATGATGAAAATGATGCAAAAATAACACTAGTGATGGTAGATGTGCTTTTTTTTTGCCTTAAAAAAGAACAGAGAGAAGCCTGGATTTCGTGTTTGGACATCTGAAGTGTCGGTAGGAGATCTTTAGCTCTGATTGTTTAATATTTTTAAGTCAGTATGAGCTGCTATATACATTAACCAGGAAGGATGCTTGGCTTTTGCAATCCATAAGGTCTGCCTGGAATAGGAATGCAGAGATGGAAATAGTTCAAATAGTGATTTAAAAGTGTCTCTAAAACTAGCTTGCTTTTGTTCTTGGATATGCACCATCCTAGCCTGTAAGAGACTCTCAGTCTTTTCATGTGAGTAGCTGCTTCTGGAGAGAACAAAGTGCTGTTACTGTCCTTCACAAATGGGAAATGCAGCACAGAGGGAGCAGACAAATGGGCTGTTTGACAGCAAGGACTTGCCTGAATCCCAGAAGCCCCCAACACAGACCACCTTTTGTTCCCACCTCATCCCTCACCCCCATTTGTGGATCAGTTAGTTTATGGATATATAACTGTCCTTAGGTTGTGCCTGGGATCTCCAAACCCACAATATACTGGGCCATTCCTAGCCCCTAATCCAAGAATGGAGATACTTGGGTAGTGTCAGCAGCAATATGGGTTACTAATCTTCAGAGTGCTGATTGTCCAAATAACACTGGCCCAGGTGGTGGAAAGAGTTTTATGCTCTTAGTTACCCCTCAGGAGGGGCTGGCAGAGTGTTCCTGATCAAAGGGTCTCTGGCCACATTGATCAGCAGTGTAAAACCATCACTTCTATACAATTCTTTCTTTTGGACACCTGGGAATAGTTTGCAAATGCTCCTTTGCCTTTGTAGCGCTTGTAAGATATTTTGCACATTTTTTTATTATCAAATAAATACAGTATCAGCTATCTATTGCAGATGATTGAATGAGAGGTTTTGCATATCTGTGATGGGGACAGAGGAGGAGGCTTAGGGCTTTGCAGCCCCTGGGTAATATATATGTAATATCTATACCCCAAA
>VZUA01019787.1:0-10003 GCA_013401035.1 Horornis vulcanius | reverse complement strand
GTATTTAAATAGAACTATGTCTTGGCAGAAGAACTCATTTTTATCAGTTTTTGATACGTGGTGAGTGGGTAATTGGAATCAAGATGCTACTTGCTGGCACTTGCAAGTATTTGATCTTCATAGTACGATTCATTTTGAAGTGTAAGATGGTATTTTAATACTGTCTCCTTTTAAAAAGCATGTAAAATAAACAGTAAATAATCCAGAAACTCCCCTAAATCAAAACATGAAGTGCTTCCTTCCTATGTTTACTTATTCTGCTTCTAGCTCAGACGTAAGTTTTTTCCATTTTTTTCTTTTTCTGTTTTTAAACAATGGTTTAAAATCCTGATTGTTTTGTTTTATTTTTGTTTCCTTTTTTTTTTTTACTGAAAGGTAAATGCAGGATGCTTGTCTGTGCTTTCATTTATTCCAAATCTCTCGCACTATCTATCTGTCATCTGAGTGCCTCATGGCACAAAAAGAAGCCCTAAGTTAATAAAAATACAGGCATTAAATAGATTTGGCAGAACTTGTAAAAATGGATACAAGACTTGGAGAAATTGGCTGTAGGTGCTGGCACTGCAATATTTTATTCTCTAAAGAAGTGTTTGGAGCACACTAAAATGTCTTGTATTGTAATGGGGTATTGCTTTGACATGAGCTTTCTCTTATTATTGTCATCGTGGCATTTGGGTTTTGTTGAGTTTTAGCACAGAGTTACAGGACTATAAAATGTGAGTGCATGTCCAGGTGTAAAATCACTACTGTGCTCCAAACATCTTTGCCTAGTTGCAGGGTGGCTATAGGCTATATTCTCCCATAGGAGAAATGAGAAGTACCACTAACCTTAATACCATACTAAGTGGTAATTTTACTTTGAAAACAGTTCTTGTGCATTTGTGCCCATATATACTTTTTTTTGCTAATTTTTGAAAATTTCAGTGTGTAAATTTCATAAGCTCTTACAGCAATACTGACCAAGTAAACCTGTCTCTAGAAGAAAGTTACATTAATAATTGTGCCACGGGTAACAGGAGAACTGAATGTTTCTATCTGTTTTGGTGTGTTTAGCTTGAGGTTGTAAGACAAATCACTATAGGAATAGATTATCCAGTATATCTTTACTATGGAAATGTACAGTCATTTGTAATTTTTTTTAAGCTATACTTGCCATCAAAACAGCCTGTGGGAAGCTTTTTCGAGACCAACAGAAGCATCTCTCCCCCTCTCTGTTACTGTGTAAGTCAGTAGATAAGCTCAGGGGGAAAATAGGAAGGTCCTCCCTCCTTCTTTTCTTCCCCCTCAGGGGTTATAGTGTTAGTCTTTGTAAAATCTTTTTTCTGATGTTGAGCTTCTGAAAACTGTATTCAGAAGAGTTTGGAAGATCATGAGTCTTCTCTTACCCATCCCATCCTGTGAGGATATTTAGAGCTACCAGCTGTGATGTCCTGATAAGCACAGNTGGCTCTAAGATCTCCCAGGCTTAATGAATGACCACTAAAAGTTGATGTGAACTTTGTTCACCGGTGTGAAAAAAAGGAAAGAAATCCTTACTTTTTCACTTTACAACAAATACCTTATGCTTGGGGAACAAGCATGCCTGCTATGCTAACTTGACCTATCTTTTAAAGTATTTTTACTGGTTTTTTTGAAGTTCATGTATTTCATTAACAAAACTGTTGTTTAAATGAGTGTAATGGAAATATATTCTCTAAATGCTCTAATGCATGAGAAGCAAACACTGCTTTAGAATATAGCAGCATTTTGAGAGGTTTACTATGTATAAATCCTTAAAAATAAACTGCTACCACCTTCTGAGGGAACACAGTGTGTGTTCTTAGCTACAGTTGTTGCCTTAAGGTGTGGCTCTGGTAATTAATACTGAATTTTCTTTTCTTCTTACTTTGTGGGATTCAAGGGGTTTTTTTCAGGTTATTATTTGAGACTAAAATAATGTTTTACAAATTTGTCCCTTGGATTTTGACCTTCAAAGTTGACTACCTAAACCTAATGTGTGTTTTGATTGTTTCTCCTCTGCTCTGAGACTATTACTGTGTAAAGAAATGAGACAACAGCATACTGGAAATGCATACCTAATACTTTGCATATAGAAAGTTCCTGTACATGTCTGTCACTGGTTCAGGTTTGCAAGAATATTCATTTCCCATTCTCAGTGCCCATTTTCTTGAATCAGTAGGTGGACATGTGGAAGTTGAGCAATTGATTAACATTAATTTCACATTGATGTTTAGGATGTAATAGAGAGCATCTGCCTTAGAAGAAGGGCAGTAAGACTGGAAGACATGTCCTATGAGGAGTGGCTGAGGTTTTGGGGCTTTGGAGAAAAGGAGGCTGAGGTGTGACCCCCATTGCCCTCTACAGATTCCTCAGAAGGGAAGGTGGAGAGGGAACTGCTGAGCTCTTCTCCCTGGGTTCCACTAATAGGACATATGGCAATGGTTCAAAGTTACACCAGGGGAGGCATAGACTGGACATTAGGAAGCATTTGTTTACTGAGAGAATGGTCAAGCACTGGAACTAACTTCTAGAGAAGTGGCTACCTCAAGCCTGTCAATGTTTTAAGAGGCAATGCCCTTAATAATTTGCTTGATCAGCTCTGAATTACTTAGGTAGTTGGACTAGGTGGTCATTCTACGTCCCTTCTTACTGCAATATTCCATTCTACTGTTCTATTCTAGAATCACTTTGGAGTGAAAACTGAAACATCAAAAAAACCTTCTAATTGTTGATGCCCAAAAGAGGCTTGGTAGACACCCAAAGCTAAAGAAATTCACTCAAGTCTAGTACTCAGACATGAATCATGAAGATACACAGTTCAGTCCCCTGTGCTACAGGTGGAAACACTTTTTGTGTTCCCTTGTATCCATTTTATGTTCCAAAAATTAATCCACATAAGCTTTCTGTAGCCTATCTGACAACAGTACAAGACTTCTGTTGTGAAAGAGTAAATCCATAAAAAAAGAGTGAAATCATATCCAGGTGTACTGAGAACCTGCTGCCTGGGACCCTGCAGTTGTTTAGAGAAATATGTGCTCCCTGAAGGACATAAAGCACAGATTTGTTTTCTGATGGAAGTCTCTCACTTCTGAAACTATTTTCCCTAAATTAACTTTCTTCTCGGTTTTCCTTTTATTCTTCACATGAGGTGTGAGAATGGCTTTTCATATGGAGTGGGGTTTTTTTTTTGTTGTGGATGTTAAACAAAAGAAATATTTTTGCCAATAAAATCATTATATGCAACTAGCCTTCTAATCTCTTAATTTTGATTGTTTCTTCGTTACCTTACAAGATCTATATTTCCTCTCTCTTTAGGATATCTCATGTCAGATTTAAGGCTTATTTAAAATGAACAGAAAGCTGAAGCAATTTTCTTTATTCCATTTCAGTCTCCTAAGGCCTATTTCCCCCTGGTGAGCTCATAGCAACAGGGGGGTTTAAGGGAATTCAGCTTTCTGCAAATTAATGTCTCACATCATGAAAATTCAGGACCCTTTTTTTTTTCTATGTCTTGAAAAAGTAATACAGTGAGTGCGAGTATTATTTCTTGCCAGCGGGTGGAAGATGAATGATTTTGTCACAGTTTTACTGCTTGATGAGCAGTGTCCTGAGGGTCAGGCTTAAGTCTGTGTCACTATGCTGCTCATTACTCTTGAGCTAAATAAGGGCTGATTGGATCTAAATTGCCTAGCACATGGGCCGCAGATGAGCTCAGTGAGTAGGGGATGACCTGCTATTCAGGCTGGGAGTAACCCCGGTGTGCAAATGCTGCATTAGAACACCGTGGGAGAATGAGAGGCTACCGACCGCTGCCAGCAAAAGAAATCGAAATGTAAAAACTCTTTGATGCTGCAATGTTAGAATTTGAAATGTAGGAAGTGACAGGTTGATGGTACTTATCAGCTTTGGCTGGATTAGAGAACAGTGTCATCTTGCTTATATAATGACAGAAGAATGAAGCCCGCTCCCAAGTACTTTGCGGTGTGGAGCTGCTGCTGGCAGAGCCGATGCTGCCTCCTACTGACAGCCTGCGCGGGAGGATGGAGGGAAGCTGCCTGTGCCCGCCCTGCCTGCCCAAGTGCCCAGCTGTGCCCGTGGTTTCTGGGCTCTCAGCAGAGCATCAGAAACCTGGCTGATTAAATAGCAAGTGTACATTTTGGGACAACGGCAAGCCACTGTCTTGGCTGTGTCAAGAATGTTTAGACGAGTCAATTATGTGCACTGAACCAGACACATCTGGCTCTGCTTCACCCAGAATATTTCCCTTTGCGCTCTTGTCTCCATTGCTAGCCCCTGAGATGGGAGTTGATATCTTTGGAGAGGAGAATTAATTTGTACCTATGTGTTTTAAAGAAAGTTGACCTTTAAAGTGGAGGAAAAAATCTGAACCAACTCCAAGGAGAATCCTTATGCTAACCAAACAAATGTGGTTGTCTTAATGGAGGAAAATGAAGAGCAAGGAAAGTGCCTGCTGGATGCTGGACGCAACACAGATTGAAGCATTTGGTGCGGTTCTGAAAGATTCAGTTCAGTGGTTCAGTAAAACTAGTTTCTGAGTTTTGTTCCTCCCCACCACCATCACTGATACTTCAGAAACTGATTAATAGCTACAGTGATGAAATAGCCACTTACTTCATTTTTTCTAAATTTGTATCAAATTCTGTTACTGACAGCTGTAACCTATCAGCATCAACTCTTGCTACCAACTTCTGGGACTGTCTAATCAGTAAAAACAATTTGGTGTGTTCTCTTGAAAGCAATGACCAAGGGAAGAGAAGGGATGAATCTCAATACATTGTTTTCCATTTACTCTTTAGTGTTTTTCTGTTCTCTGGGTATATACAGTTTGATTCTTTATCCCCCTAGGATGCTTTTGCTTATGATTGAATTTCTTCTTGGACATAAACAACTTCTAGTGTACTCATTCCTGGGTATCCTGAGGAAAAGAAAAAAAAAGAAAAAGGCAGAAAAAAGAAAACAACAGCCTTAAAAGTCCAAACAGTTTTTCTGTAAAATTATATGAGTCTATGGAAATGAGAAAGAAAATTGTCATAAAAATCATCAGTAGTGTAAGGCTTCAGTGTTACTTGTGTAATCTTAGTATGATCAGTGTTTAATGGCAGTTGTTCAGATCACTGAAAAGGAAGGACTGTTTAGCACAAGCAGTTGTACTAGATGATAAAAATATAGAGTTTGAGTTTGTATGTTGCCAGAAATTAGAGTGTATTTCTCTGTGTTCAAATGGAAAACAAAACCAGAATTTAAAATTACTTTGCAATCTTGAAATAAATTACCATCAATAAGAGGAAACAGTAAAGGCCAAGTGCTGAAATTAGAAAGAACCTGTGGAAATATACCATAGAATGCTTGACTTGCAGCCATATTGTCGAAGTATGGGGAGATGAGAGAAACAGGGGGTCTCCACATCTGGGGTTGGTTGAAGTCAAGTAGCTGCCTTTGCTTGTAGACTTTGCTGCCTGCTCAGCACAGATTACTGCAAGGTAATCTAGCACAGTTGCTGCCTGTGCAGGGGGAAAAACTGGAATTATTTTGAATTGGAATTGTTTGTAAAGTGGGTTCCCTTGTATCTTACAAGGAGTGGAAAATGAACCTGGTACTTACACTTTCACCTTGGTTTACAGGATGTTTATTTATGTGAGTTTCTAAGACCATAGTATCTGCAAGAAAATCTGAAATTTGACTGAAATCTATTGGCTAACTTTTAACAGTGACTTTTTTTATTCACACAGCCTGTATGATATTACAAAACAGGACCTAATATGACTCTGCTTTATGAAAAAAAAATTGTTTTGAAGTGTGTTAATAAAGCTCCTGCAGGTGAGAAGGGCTGCTTATTCTGTCCTTAGCTGCAGCTGTATGCAGTTCTGGATATATATCATTTTATAAAATATTTATTAACAAATTGAAAATTGGAGAGAGTCACAGAAATGAATGACTAGAATAGGCAGTTTTGTGTAAGTTTGATGGAAGTGATTTCAGCAAGGAAGAGCTGAGGGGAGATATGCTAGAAGTTACCCAGTATGTAAAAGGATGCTACAGGTTTTCTGCTGTTTTTCATGCTAGTGAAGACAGAATTGGTTAATTTTGGACAGAAGTTTAAAGTCATTATTTAGAGTAGGCTGCAGATGTGGCACTCTTGCAGGCTTCAAGAGAGACTTGTGGAATCAAGCTTATTTATTTTCTTTTTTTTAGCGCCTTTTTTAATTTCCCTGTTCTGTTGGGGGAGAAAAACTGAACCTGTTTGGTGCTACTGTAGCCTGTTCTTGGGATTTCTGAGGTGGGAGTGTAATGACTTCTACTGTATGCATTGGACAGTGGCTCTGCTGAAAAGAGTGATGGGTTTTTGGTGGTTTTGTGTTTGAGTCTTGAAATCTGTCTAGAAAATCACTTCGCAAATGCTTTTTTAGGCTTTGATATAGGGCATGTAGATGTGTATTGCCATGTTTGATTTGGCTTGGAGCAAGTCCAAGTGGCACTAATTGCCAGTGGCTAAATGCTCCAGCTTTCTTTACAGTGGCACTAAGGGACAGTGAAAATGTGTCTAATGGGAAATGAGCCCAAAATAGTAGGCCATCATATATATCCTCCTTAAAAACAAATTGGAAAGATGAAAGCATACTCTGCAACATGTTCATTGTGCATCATTTCAGGGTCTTGTGGGGGCCTCTTCCTAACATTTCTATTTTTGGGAGGAGAGAGTAGAGAAAGGTAAAAGCAGTTTGTGGTTTAGTTAGTTGTCTGATAAGCTGAAGGTACTGTCTATTGCCTCTTTCACAACCAGAAGGCTCTGTTTATCTCTAATCGGGGTTAATTAAAGCCTGAGGGCAATACTGAGCCCCTGCCAAGGGCTGTAAGGTATAGACATAATCCACGCTGCAGCCCCTCACTGTAAGGAAGGGGGAGGTAACCACGGGCTTGTCACAGGCTCTGATAATGCAGATGTGCTGCTAATGCTTCTAAAAATACAGGAGTGGACTTATTTTTGGCCAGATAGTTGTGTTCATTCATTCATTTCTGGCTGTTATCAAAGACTTGTATGAAGCGTCTGGTTTAATGTGTGTGCTTGCAAATCTGTTAAGAGGCAGAAAGCTCCTGGTTCTCTCCATGGTAGTGCAGGGGCTGCACAGGCAGCCACAGCAGCCATTATGCACGCAGCAGGAGTGTCCTGCTGCCAGGGATGTGTCAACCTTTACTGAGGGGCAGGACAAGGGAAGAACAGCCAAGTGCAGATGTGCTTGCCAGGACAATGAGGTTTCCTTCTACTGCTTTTTGCAGTCTTGTTTTCCTTACAAAAAGTCAACCACGAGGATAAAAGCTGAATATTCTCATTGATATTATTTTGTTTTCCTGCACAGGAATATATTGTTTAGCTATTGGAGATGTGCCTTTGGAAATACTTCAGTAAATGTTCCACGTATCTGCCTATTAAAAATATTTTAGAGCTGCTAAAGATTTGCTCCAGGGAATTCCTCTGATTCACACCACACCTGTTTATATTAAAGGGTATTCTACAGCAGCTTGAACTGGTGAGGAAAAACTGTGTGTATTTGTCCAGTATGTTACATTTATGTGGACTTTTGTATTAGGTGCAAAGATGACATCAGAAAGAGTAATGTACTGATCATCTCTTAAATAATAATTAATTGTAACACAACCATGATCATCCAAACATCATAAGGGAGAGTGAATATATTCAGGCAATCAGGGGACTTTACAATATAATTATTAGGCACTGGAGAGATCTGACCCTGTTTAGGGCAATGGGGAGCTGTTGTTAATTGATGCTAGGATAATCAGATTTTTGCTGTTTTATTGTTCTGGGACCCTAGGCTTTGCAAAAATATGTGTGCATGCACTTAGAAAAAAAAAAAAAAGAAACCCCAAGCATATGAAATTATAAACCTAAAAGTGAATCTTGAAGTTATGCTTACATTATCTTGCCTTGCTGTACTGAATTACTGGTATGATTATAAGTGTTGAGAAATCATTTATATTGTCTGTAAATCATCCCCATTTTACATCACAGTGAAAATTCAATACATCTTGATTCTGAGTAGTTTGTAAAGGTATCTATTTTCCTAAGACATGAAAAATTACTAGCTTTTTCCAAGTCAAACTCAAAAATTGAAGGTGTTCTTTTCTTGCAGCCAAGAAATTTTTATTTTCTCTCCTGAAAGAAAACCTTTGATATGTGTACAGTGGGAATGTTACGACAGAAAATACAGTGGATGCAGTCCCCCTTGAGCTTCATTGTCTTCTCCAAATTTAGAATGTGAGATAAGAAAATGGCATCAAGTTGCACCAGGGAAAGTTTTGATTGGATATTAGGAGAAAATTCTTTGTGGAAAGGGTTGTCAAGCACTGGAGCAGGCTGCCCAGAAGGTATTTAAAAAAAGATGTGACACTTGGGGACATCGTTTAGTGGTGGACTTGGCAGTGCTGGGTTAATGTTTGGACTTGATGATCTTAAAGATGTTTACCAATCTAAAAGGTTCTGTGATTCTGTGAGGTTGTAAAGCATTCATTTCATTAAAGTTCATTATGAAAGTGTTTCTACTGCACTGCTGATACTGATACTCTGGTGATACTGAACCTCTGGAATTTCTAATAGCTCAGCCTGCCAAGATTTGAAGATTAAGTGTAGCGTTGCTACTGTCTCTTACTAAAAGTTTGTCTCTCACTTTTTTTTTCCTGTTCTTTCTCTTTGTCCTGCACTTTCTTGAAACAGAGTAATTTCTGAAAACTCTTCAGCAATCCTATCTCCCTGTAAATTAATACTGTAAATTGTGCTGCTGGTGAGGGTGGAGGGGAGTAGTAAGAGTGGGTGGGGGGAGAGAAGAATTAAAATCATTCCAATAAATGGTTTAATTTATGCCTCAGCAGTTAAGCATGCTCCTGGTTAACAGAAATACCCTTCAGCTACACAGGATTTGGGAGGGTTGGAGGGCACTCATTTGCACATAAATAGCCATTAACTGATAAATTCCCAGAGGTCTCCTGTTGCATGCTAGTGGTTCTGACCTACTTAGCTAGCTTAAATTTGTTTTACAGAATTATTATAATTCCATCCTTGGTACTTAAACTTTGTGATTAATGCATGCCTCACAATACAATTAAAGTATAATTACACAGTTTTACAGTTTGCTATCATGGTGTTATTATTATTACAAAGAGCTGGATTTTGCAAATATTAGAAGAATTAGAGTTCTGATACCCATCACTTTGCTGTTATTAAGTGATTATGTTAAATGGGACCCCTTTATGTCTGAAGAATGAAGTGGAGAGAGGGGAATCATTAACTAGCACATCAGATGGTTTCTGATTGAGGGTGAGATGTGTGGTGAGGTTTTTACACATCTGTAGGTGATAGGTGCAGATACCTTTTGTTCATCTTTGCCAGCTGCCTATGACATGCTCTAGCACATCTGTGCTGTAGTGCTTGAAAAGTTTCATACTAAACGTCTTCTCTGTAATCTGGTAAAAATCATTTACATGTGTTGAACTTTGATTTTATTGTACTTCATAGAATCATTTTATTACAAGAACTTTTTTTTATACTCTTATAAAAACATGAGCTGTCAGATACAGATGTTCAATAGATCTGTACATTGTAGGGCGGAGTGTGCCTACAAAGATGATACAGATCTTTCTCTTGTGCTCTGTAAACTCAGGAGCATTTTCTGAGGGATCTTCCTGACTTTTCAGTTTGTGCATGAATGTGCTGCATATTTATACTGGCTGCAAATAACAGCAAGTCACAAACACTTCTATTTTTACCTTAGCTGTTGTAAGGGTTACCTGGCCTTCCTTATTTTTCAGACCAAACTTTTTTTCTCTGGCTACTACTCATTCCTCAAGGATTGATCCAAGAATCAGTAATGTTACTTGTATATGGCGTAAAAAAACTGCTGCTGTGGTGCATAATTCTTATTACATCCATTTTCTTTTTTTTCCAGTGCAACTCTATCAGAAAGCTTGTCTT
>VZUA01019783.1:2082-15309 GCA_013401035.1 Horornis vulcanius | reverse complement strand
GTTTGGGGGGGGGGTGGGGAGTGGTTCCCAGCATTGCCTGAGTGCTTCAGCCGAGCCCTATGTGAAATAGTGTGGCACATTGTGCCCTGGAGAACTTACAGTCTGATGGGCAGTGCAAGGACAGGGCATCAGAAGGGCTCTGGCACTCATGAGGAATAAGTAATGGGATGCTGGTGAGTGATGTTTAAAGCTGTGACTCCAGGGCTGAGCAATAGGCTTTGATGACAGGGGAGAAAGTGTAGAAGCAGAAGGAGTTGAGGAGGAGGAGAAACGAATGGTGGAGAAGGGGTACAGGTATGGTACTTCAATCAACTTCAGGCTCTAGTTTGTTCCACTCTACTGCATTTTACCCCAAAGCCCCACTGCTAGGTGAAGAGGAAAGCCACATGTTTGTGAGGAAGTGTGTGGAAAAAGTGTCTCCAGATACCTGAGTCAGAAGAAAGCTTGTGCAAAAGGAAAGGGGGCTGCACTTGGCTCTTACTTTATCCCCCTACAGTAAGAATACCTCAGAGGTAATACAGGTATTCATGTTACAGTTAGAGCATCTATATGCCATGGGGAAATAAAGATACTTGACCCTTAACTTTTCACTCCCAAATGACAGAACACTGTTTAGTTTTGTGTCGTTTCAACATCTTGTGAGCATATACTGATCGTTAGTGTGCACACAGACAAGGTGCTAATTGTCACCAGACATAGAACAAGGGACAGAGTTCCTTCCTGCCTGTTCTTCTAAGGCAACACTACAAGCAAAGCATTAGACTCAGACCTGAAGCAAAATCTGAGCTCCAAACAATTCTAAAGGTTAGGTGAGCTCAACCTTACATCCAACTGGAATGGCAAAACATCCCTCAGATCTGAATACCCCCAAAACAAGAGGGATGCCTGGAGTAAGAGCTGATCTGTGTTCTGACCTTGTGAGAAGCAACTCAGACAGTTCTGCCTGAATGTTTGACAAATGCTGTTCAACAGACTACAAGAATTTCCAACACCTTCAAAACACAACCACTGCAGCACTCTGTATTCTCACCTTCACTTTTGACATTTTTCCTTCAGGTTCTGAGTTTTATTTTACTAAATTTTGGTGTAATTTTGGTATTTTACTAAATTTGGTACAATAAATATTAAGCAGCAATATTTTTCCATCCTAAAAATATCAATGATGAAAAAATATTATTGTTTCCCTTTTTCTAGCAAGAAAAGTGAGGCACTAACTACCTGCCCAAGGTAGACTTTGCTCAGTAAAAGAAAGAGCAAGTTAATTTAATGTTTTCAAGGTTGCGTGTTTTGGTTTGGCNTTTACTTTGGAAAAAGCACTCTGGTGGGAAAATGCAGCTTCTGAAATGTGAAAATGAGTTCAAATACAGTGTGAATCTAAAAGGGTTGGCTGCTGCACATGAATTTGTGTCTGTGACACAATAATAGATGAGTGATTGGTTTGTGTATATATAATTGCAATGGCTCTAGCCTACAGGAAAAAAAAAAAGCTTTTATGCAAGAGTTCTGGACAGGGTGAAAGCCCTTGAATATTGTAGTGATGGAAAAGCTAACAGACAGACGAAGACTCTAGACAGTAGTGCTCCTTTTGTTGGAGGAGAGAAATTCTGTGTGTGACTTTCTGTTGGCTGAAACCTTCCAGTGCAAGGCAGTGCACGGTGAGATTGGTGGTCACAGGTGCCAGTGGGCTCCCTGAGAGTAGCCCTTGCTGAATTAAGAGTCCCGTCCTCCGGACCATCAAAAATAGCCAGTGAAAGGTTATGAAATGTATCCAGTAAACATTTTCTGGAGAGAGAAGAAACTGTGCCCAGTATTCCATTGGCTGGGAATGGCGTTGCTCCATCTCCACCAGCCAGTTTCATGAGCCAAGCCATGCAGCTGGATGGAGAATTGTGCCTTTGCAGTTGAATTAAACATTGTGTCAAGCAGCTGCTCTCCTGGTTTGCCTCCAGACTCTTTCTGTGCTGTTGTCCACACCTGCTTGTGCCTGCTTAGACAGCTCTTGTCTGCAAGGCAAAAGATTTCATATATGACAACATTACTCAGGAGTTCACAACCATTTACGGTCTCTCACCCACTTACCAGCGTCTTCCTAGTGCTTTACCCAGTCCGGTGCTACCCTGCTGTTGCTTCTCACCTAAGACTTGCTGTTATCCCTGCTGCTCTGCCCACCCAGCCTAAGATTCAGTCTTCCTTTTCTCTCTGTTACCTCTCTTCTTGTCCTTTAATGATGGATTTTGCAAAAACCTGCTGGCTCCTCCTCCTCAGGTTAGGAAGGGGATGTGGGAAGGGACTGTGTCAGCCTGCCATCACCTCTTGCTTTCCCTTGAATTTTGTAAATGGTTTGAACTGGATTTCACCAAGCAGCAAAAAGCATTTGGAGGGCTTTCCATCAGCAGTATATAAATAAAAATGGATAAGAATAGATTGGATTGTTGCTTCTTACATCTGCTTCCCCATTTTATTTTTGACAGGTCTTGACACACACATACACGCTCCTTGCTCAGACTCGGTTAGATCTGATTTCTTATCTGCTTTAAGGTTTTGACAGAATTTTCTATTCCTCACAGAGAGTTTCAATAGCTCCTACCCTGGGTCCTTAGTGCTTGGGCCTTGTGCCCTTATGCTTTCCATACTGGTATTTGCTATTCAAATGGTGTGAAGTTGTAGCTGTTTACATAAGTTTTAAGAAATTGTTTCTGATCCTGAAGTGGAAAAGCATGCAGCACAAAGCCCTTTAAAGTGTGGGTTTAATGTTTACAGATGCACTCTTGCAATTCTTTTTTCATGAGCATTTGTGCTGGGAGACCTTGGTTGCTGGAATGGAATAGGCAAGTGTGAAGGCAACACGATAACAAACTAGTGCAACATTCTTAAAAATTTTGTATTTAAGTCAGCTTTTAAATTGCCAACTCTTAAACGCGCGCAGTGGAGAGTAGTGTGAGACAGAGATTCCCGCTTTTGCTTGCCATACGCTGTGCCCGGTAACGTGGAAGGAAGGAAGCAGCGAGGTGCAGGAGTCGGGCTGGAACTATTAGAGAGTGTCCAAAGGAAGGCCACAAGGATGGTGAGAGTCTGGAGTGGAAGCCTAAAAGGAGCAGCTGAGGGCACTTGGTCTGCTCAGCCTGGAGGAGACTGAGGGCAGACCTCGGAGTGATATTCAACTTCCCTGAGAGGGGAAGAGGGGGGCAGGCACTGATCAGTGAGGGAACGGCCTGAAGCCGTGCCAGGGCAGGTTTAGGTTGGGTATCGGGGAAAGGTTTTTCCCCCAGAGGGTGTTTGGGCACTGGAACAGCTCCCCAGAGCACAGCTCCAGCCTGCCAGAGCTCCAGGAGCGTTCGGACAGCGCTCTGGGGCGCACGGTGTGACTCGGGCTGTGCTGCGCAGGGCCAGGAGCTGGACTCGGTGATCCTGGCGGTCCCTCCCAGCCCAGGACATGCCCCCATTCTGTCACTTCCTCCCGGCAGGGCGCCCTAGCCAGGCGGAAGTGACGCTCACGTGAGGGCGGAAGCGGCGCGGGGCGAGGGGCGTGGCCGCGGGCAGCAGGTGAGGGGCGCGCGGCGCGGCGGGGAGCGCGCGCGGGGGCGGGGCCGAGCCCGGGCCCCTCAGAGCTCTCGAGGGCCGCGGCGACCCGGGTGCAGCCGGCGGTGCAGGGGAACAGCTCTGGGAACGGCTCCGGAGAGCAGCCGCGGCTCCGGTGGGTACCCTCCCGCCGGGCCCGAGAGGGGCTGTGATGGGACTGCGGCCTGTCACGTCCGGGGGCCACAGGCGCTGCCGGTCGGGAACCCCGCCGTTTGTTGGGCAGGAGAGCTTAGCACCGCCTGTTAGGGAGGGACAGCAGGGTTGGAAAATGGTTCGTTGCACTTCTTATCCTGGGTGCGTTAGGAAAAGTATTGCCTGCAGGTCGACGGAATGTGATCCTGCCTCTCTGCCCAGTGTTGGTGAGGCCACATCTGGAGTGCTGTGTCCATTTCTGGACTCCTCAGGGCATGTGACTCATGGGGCTCCAGCAGAGAAAGACAAAGTTGATTAAGGGTCTGGATCATCTCTCTTGTGAGGGCAGGCTGAGGGAGCTGGATCTGTTCAGCCTCAAAAAAAATATTTCCCAGACAAGTCGTGAGGTCTCCCTCACTGGGTATTCAAGGACCATTTGGGTGCAGTCCTGTGCTGGGTGCTCTAGGATGACTCTGCTTGAGCAAGGGGTTGGACCAGGTGACCCACTGAGTTCCCTTCCAGCCTGAGCCATTCTGTGATTGTGGCTCTTCGGTGCTGGGCCATGAGATGACTTGGGAGATCTGCCAGGCAAGCATGGAATCCTCAAGTTGGCAGTGACATACAGGTCTCCTCAGCTCCACGCAGTGTTTCAGGGAATGGCAATGCCTCTTCTCAGCATAGATCAGGTACCCTATAGGGACGGATGGGAGATGCTGCAGCCTGGAGGGAGGAACAAAAAAAGAGAAGGAGGTGTCTGAGAGAGACACGGGGCTCTGTGTTGTGTGTTATGTGATTTTTCCTCAGAAAGTGGGCTAATGGCTTGTGATGGCATTTGGGTGTTTTGTACTATTCCAAGTACACTCCCAGTAGTTTTGCTGATTGTAATGATTTGTCACATAAAACCATATTGTCAGTGTTTTCAAATGAACCCAAATGCTGATATGATAATTGCAATTATTGAAATAGTCTTTTCTAGGTTTGAAATTAAAAATGAGTTGGCCAGCAGTAAGAAGGCCACAGGACTACTAGACCTATCTGTGCACACGAAGAAAGGATGCTGATGGATGTGAATTCACGTCCAGCAGTAATGGTCATTGATAGATTTCATTTTGGTAATCAGCAGGAAATCCCGTTTGTTTGTTTGTTTGTTTGTTTGTTTGTTTGTTTGTTTGTGGGGTTTTTGTGTTTTGGTGGGGTTTTGTTTGGGTTTTTTTCCTTTGGGTTTTGGCGGGTTTGGGTTTTTTTGGTGGTTTTTTTTTGTTTGTTTGTTTGGGGGGTTTTTGTTTGTTTGTTTGGGTTTTTTTTGTTTGTTTGTTTGTTTGTTTTTGGGTGTTTTTGTTTTTGTTTTTGGTTTTTTTTGTTTGGTTTTTTTTGGTTATTAAATGTGGTCCAGATATTGAATGGTTGAATAGCACCTGGTTTTTCCCAAGGACCTCTTTCCAAAGAGCAGGGTCTTTATTCCTGTGCAGAGGAGGCTAATTCTTGACTCTGTGCAAGTCACAGTGCAGCTTCCAACAAGGAGTGTGAGACAGTGCTGACAGTGATTGTGGCCTTTCACGTGATAGAAGCAAATGTCAACTGGGAGTTTGCCTGGAATAACCTCTTTATTTCATGGAGGTTGCATGGCTGGTGTTGCTGGCCACAATTTGCAGACTGGGCTGACCTATCCTGGAGTAGATGAGGTAGAAGCTAGAACTGCCCCCATTCCTTGGCAGTTCCCTGAAATACAGAGCCTTCCTGAAGCAGTGAAAGGAAGCGGAGCGGAGAGTGTTGCTCTTGCCAGAGGCAAGACCTGGAAGTAAAGTGGCTTTGGCATGTCCTTGTAGTGGCTTTTCTAAATGACAGTTTTCTGGGAATCAGAGGTGCTCCAGTCAACTGTCCCTTGCTTAGACTTTATTTTAAGAAGGTTAGCTGATAAGTTCTCCTGATATTTCATTATGTTTGTCTTGTCTGAGTAGTAAAGCTGGGATGTAGAGGCTGCCTGATATATCTCTGTATTCCTGGGATGCTTTTAATGGGAGAGAAACGGCCACACCTCCAGAGCCCTGAAGCAGAAGAGTGCCTGAGGCACTCGCAGAGCAGCACAGGCTGCTATTCTTAGCATCTGTCATTCTTCTAACACTCCAGATATTTAAACTGAGTTTTAAATCTTCATTCCTTCAGATACAAAGTGCTGTTCTCTTCTCTCAGCTCAGGAGTTCATGGGCCAGAAAATGTAAAGCAGATAGTTCCTGGGAACTCCTCTGCAATCTGGCTTCTGGGTAATATCAGGTGAATGTGGTCACATCAAGTTCAGTTTGGGGAGTGAAAGGGAAGGGTAGAAATTGAGGGCTGGAGAAAAATTAGTATTGAAGTAATCCTGAAAGCAAGGCAAAATTTTTTTAAAACTTTTTTTTTTAGATTAAAGGTAACATGCAGAGGAAGAGGAGAATTGTGTCAGAAATTGTTATGTTTCCCATGGCTGTGGTGTAAGAGATTGAAATGAATAATTTTTATCACTCAGAAAAGCAATTTCTGTAGCTAATCAGCTCTGCTTAGACCCCTTCACAAGATAACCTTTCCCAGAAAATAGTCCATTCAGGTGTCATTTATTTAATCCAGCTTTTCATCAGCTCCTGTCAGTCAGGCTACTCTGTAGGGATATTTGTTCTAGCAAATGTGAACAGACTTGAAGACTTCCATTATTTAGTGAGTTTCCCTCCTGTCATGTAGAAATGCAAGCATTGCCTTCGCTTTTGAATGTATGAAATAGGCAGGAACTGATCTGGATGCTGGTTTGATTTGGTTGTTTCCTTAACTGTGTGTCTAAGGCTTTGTTGTAATACGGCATGTGGGGCCTGGGGGCTGTAAAACTCCAGAACTTTGGAGCAGAGGGTACTGAATGTGGAGGTGAAAACCACGACATTGCAAGTTATGGTTTGTGGCAGTGAGATGTGGCAGTGGTTAGATCTGCAGCTAAGGTCCCTCTGCAGGACAGTGGAGCTGATTTTGCATCAGAAAATTAGAGGGAAAAACTAGCTGGATCCTTCCCTTCCCTTCCCTTCCCTTCCCTTCCCTTCCCTTCCCTGTTTCTGGAAGTAAGTATTGCTGTGGTCTTATAGTGAGAATGCAAAGCTCCAGACATTCTGCGGGAAGCTCTGCATCATCATTCTGGTTAGCCTGGTTTTGGAATTCCATTGTTTAAGAGAACGTATTGCAGAGAAATGGCTCTCTAGAGGACTTCGCATAGCCAGTGGCTTCTGTGTACTTCAGGCATCAAGAAAAAAAAAATCCACAAAATCAAAGTGCCTCCAATTAGGAAATCAAAGAAAGAGCTGTGTCTGGATGTTTGGGATGGGATTCTTAACTTTAGTTATGATGTCTGTCTAGTAGGTGTAGCTAAGCTATTTCTTTAGGCCTCCTTTGTAATAAATAATGATAGGAAGAGAAGGCAGGCAATTCGTAGAGCATTTGTGGTCAGTTGTACATGCTGCCTTGGAATCAGATCAATTGTTCATTACAGCATCCGATTGTCGCCATCACTGATAAGAGCCAAAGGTGGCAGTTGCAGAGGGGATTATCTGATTAACTTTAGAAATCAACATCTGTCTGTCAAAATGAGCTTTATGTATCCAGCTGGAAGAAATCAATTTCAGCCTGTGCTTGGAGGACAGGGCTTTCTCAGCAAGGTGATGCAGTGAGGGGACACTGCCTGTGTTTCACAAAACAGAGCTCTGTGTTGAGGGGAAAGATTGTCCTGAAGACAGTAGTGGCTTAGAGGGGGTACTTAGCTTATGGAGCTGGCAGGATTGAAGTGCACCTCCAAATTCGTTTAAGTCTCTACTTCTTAGATTCTCTTATAAACAAACGAACAAAAAAATAATTGTAATAGCATTCTCTCTTCTGGAGAATCAGTATAATTTGTTGTATCTAATCAATCTTTAAATGTCTGGTATTTTGCCAAGGACTTGCCACATGCTATTGTAAAGCTAGGCTCTGAGATCTCAAATTTTGATTCTTTCTCTTGAGTCTTAAGAGGAATACGGCAGTATGTGACAAACCAACAAACCACCAAATCTAAGTGGCTCTGAGTAGTTTTTAGGGTAAGGGGGAGTCTCCAGATTTCGCCTATAGTAGCTGCCACAGCTACTGTTTCTTTTAAAGCAAAGTGTCTGAGCCAAAGTTTTTTTTAACAGGCTCTGGATGCTTGAGAAGGAGGTGCCTTATATGCTGGGCTCACACTTTCAGAAGTGGATTTTTGACAGGCCAGTGCTTTTCTTCAGGTAGTCCTGCTGACTGTCGGGCTCCTCAGTGCTCTACTGCTTCTGCAGGGCCATGGTGTGATGTGAGGCTGACTCCTTTTGAAAAGGTTTTGGCTGTTCAGGTAGTCACATATCAATGAGCAGTTGTGGGAATGGGTGTCCTGTATGCCTGGGATGCCCTGTAATATTAATTTTCTACATGTACTTTCATTGCTGGTGTTTTTCTGAAGTAATGCTGTACCAAAAGGATAGGCTGAAAGACTGAGGTTGAGTAAGTGTCCTCTAAAGCTGGAGGAGAGGAGCAGAAATGGTTTTTGCAGCTGTGGCTAAAGTAGCCTTGTGATGTAGATCAGGCCATAGTGTGCTCCTGCTGCTGAGGGGGAGGGAGAATGATGGCTTCTCAAGCTTTTCACTTTCCTGCACCTGTTGCCAGTTTCTCTGTCTGTGGAACTCCAGCTCCTCAGTTTAATTCACTCCTTGATAGTGAGCAGGGTGGGATAACTGAAATCTGGAGTTGTTTTGTTCCAGAAATAGCACTGAGAGGCAAAATGCCAGCCAATGCCCAAGCACTCCAAAAACGGAGAAACCCCACTCTTGCCTGAAATAGCTACTAGAGGTCTTGAGACCAAAGCAGTAAGGTCTACAGTGGAGTTTGAGGGTGCTACTGTAAGAGACATCTAGTGACATGAGCACCCTGAGGAGTACAGCCTGCTACAGAGCCTAATTAGGGTCTTATTAATGTTTTCTTTCATCACTGCCTTCCAGCCTTCAGATGGTGATTAGACCTATTTATAGGGGCAGAGTTCCTTAATATTCAGCCCAGTGTGCTTTCTTACCAGTCAAATCAGTAGCATTTGCATCTTTGATTGCTGCTTAATAACACTGTAGAAGATGGTTAATTAAAAAATATAAATAGACTTTTCATCCTCTTAACTTATCAAAGTTGGATTAGTTTAGGGGCTGTGGTGAACCTCTCATCTCACTGCTGGAAATGCATCCTGCTCTCTTATCCAGGATAGTTACCTCTTGTATGCTCTGCTGAAGGACCAAATTTCATTACCTCCCATGAATGTCAACGCAGGGCAGAATGATTGTATGCTACATAATAATAGGACTTGTATGTAGTCTCCTATGCTGCATTTGAGCAATTATAAAAATTATAAAAATAGCTTTAGATTCAGTGTCTACGTCTGTGTGTGTGCACACACTGCCTCATCCTGCCCCTGAACAGGAAGAGCCTGTACAATTACATGTTTTGCTTTTCAAGTCTCTTTTTTAAATACACTTTCTGTTTTTGCAGCTGGTAAACTCGTAGGAGCATGCTTTATCTGTCGAGGGCAAGGTGTTATAATTAACTTTTTTGTACTGTTCTTTTTTCTTCCTTGGAGGATTTAATTCTGATATTTCATTGGGATAGCCTCTAGGCAAGCCTGCAGAACAATCAGGGTATGACTTGAACATGCTAGCAGATTTGACCATGGGAAAATGTTTGTCCAGGTAAACATGGCAGAAAGTATTACGTGTAAGAAATTACTCCCAGGGAGCAATTTGGAGCGACTTCTAATGGTTAACCAAGTTATGGATGTGACTTTCCTCTGTCACAGGAGACTGCACATTCTGATAAGCTATGCCCAGAGCCTGTCTCCTCCATCTTTTGAGTGTGTTTGATCTTAACCTGTGGTTCATTTCTGGCTTGGTCTGTTCCCACTTTGGAACCTTACTGGTGGTAGTGGGGTGTGGTGAGGGATGTGCAGACGTGTGTTTTATTGCTTATTGCTGATCCACATGTCCTTACGGGTGGCTAGAAGGTGTCTATCTTTTATTAGGATCCCACAAAAGAGAGACATAGGGTGGGAGATAGCCTGTCACTTCTTTTTGGAGATGTTACTGCCTGTGGGATTTAAAGGCCTCTAGTTCTTGCTGCCTTTCTAGAAGCAGCAGCACAGTAATTGCTGAAGCAGCCATTGTAGTTTTGAAGTATACACACCGATGATTTTTTTCGAAGGTATTTAATCCCTCTTCTCCCCTGAGCCTGCTCTTTTTAGTTTCTTGAAACATGTTAAGGAAGCAGGTATTGTTGATGGCTTGCCTTATTCTCCCTTTATTTTTACAGCAAAGTACACGTCTGGTAAGTGCTCGTATATAGCTTTACGTTCTGCCTGTGTTAAGGGCAGCCTTAGTATTTTAGTATTGCCTTTGTTTATGTTCCTTTGAAAAACTAAGATATTTTAAGGTTGTTGGAGTTGTTTTATTTTTAGATAATCATTCCAATGGTCAATCCTCCACAGAGCAATATTTTCTAAAGAATTTAGGGAAGCGTTGCGTTTTTTACAAACTGTTTGCTCTGTCGCAAGTTTTTTGGGCTTGCCTTAACATAAATTTTGTTCTTGTGGAGAGAGGTGAGCAAAGCAGGTGGAGTGTTTTTCTACCTATCCAGAGCAGTGAATTGTATACTTCCTTTTCCAGGGGCAGAGCCCCACGTATCCCTCAGAGTATTAGACTTGGCTGTGGTGAGTGAACAGTAAGCCCAGCTGTGGGCTCCAAATGCCTGAAAACCCTGGAGTGCTAAGCCTGTATCTGCCCTGGTTAATGTCTTTCGGGAAGGCGAGACTCTGGTGGAGATTGATTTTGTTTCCCACTCCTGCTGTTTCTCTCAGCTTTTGCCAGGGTGAGTGTTGGAAGTGAGAGGGAGAGAACAGCTTTGAGTGCAGAGGAATGAATAGGCACCAGCCCTGAGAAGCTTTGGACCAACTTGGCTGAGGTGAAAGGCACGGACAGCTTAAGGCAGAAGTGCAAATCTGAGCAGTCAGTAGCTCTAGTCAGAGCTTCCAAATCAGGACATAGCACTTGGAAGCAGGTGATGCAGTGAGAAAACAACCTTTTTCTCTTTGTTTTCACTTTAGTAAGGTAAATGAGGTTGTTACATAACACCAGAGCATATATGTCTTCATCATGAAAGTTGACATAGAAAAAAATAATTAAATAAAAAATGGCTGGAGCCCTCAGATGCTGCAGCTCTTTTCCAGAGCCTCTTTGATCACAAAAAAAGAAAATAAAAAGCTCTGTGTTGCTGTTTCTTCTGCTTTGTGGGACCCATTGGTGGTCACACCGCTAGTGATTAAATTTCCTGGGTGATCTCACATCATTTTTTGTGACTCATACTTTCTTTGTGCACATGTCTCCATTTCACAGTGTAACATCAGAGTATTTCATGTCAGCTGTCATAATTCCAGCATGCTGTACTTCCTGCGGAAACACACCAGCTCCCTCTTTAAGAATCTGGAGTGATGCTGGAATCAGTTTGTTGCTTCGCTAGAAGTCCCTTCTATATGTAAGATATAGAGCAGTTTATTTGCACCTTTGCTGTTCATGTTACGTGAAGTCTTGGCACCCATTGGATAGGGGAGAGAAGTTGACATTTTTTAACATGCAGCTTTTTTTTTCTTTTCTAAATTTTGTGTACTAATTCTGATAGTGGACCATGGCAAGAAAATGTGCTGCTTCCTTCTCAGTGCACTGGAGTTTGAGATGAAGGAAGAGTGAGTCTTACTGAGTGATGTTCAGACTTTGCTTTCCTTCCTGGCTTCTGCAGAGTGTATTTTAAGTTTTCTCTTTTAAAATATTCCTTATTCCTGAAGTCTCTCTCTGTTGCGTGAAGCGATTCTCCTTTTATTTTAACCATGTGGTGAGGCCCTTACTCAAACTGTTTGTAGAACTGGCTTATTTCTCCAATTAGTTTGGTCCTAAGAGGTAACAAATAGCAGCTGTAGCATGGGATTTTGCCCAAGTCTAGTCATTTAGTTTTTGCTGTTTTCCGTCCTCCTTGCTACAGACCTCCAACTTGTTCTCTTGCACAGAAAGAATTATCTCTTGTATCTGTCTCTGGCAGTAATTTCCAGAGTATGCCATATTTCACCGCTGTGGTGTTTTTTTTTTTTTTAGGAAAGGTGGGAATCTGAAGCTCATTTGAGAGTCTTTGCTGAGAACCTGTTTACTGTGACATTGTGGGCAGGAGCACCCAGGGATTTTCCTGCTTTGCCCGGTGCTGGGTGCTCCTCTCTTTGCAAGGGAGCAGTGGGACCTGAAGGAGAGTCTATAGCTTCTGACTGCAGGGACAGAAGTGGTTTGGGAGTAGCTAGAGGAGCTCTGCTCCCAAGTGGGAGCTTCTGTCAGTCAGCAGCTGAACTGAGCTTGGTTTTAGAAAGAACACTAGGAGAATTAGGATTGGTGAGAGTCTGAGAGATCATATTAGGGCTGTATAATCTTATCTGGCCTCAAGAGGTGAAAATCTTCGCTTTCTCGGGATTACCTTTACACAGGAATGGTTTTGATAATGAAATAAGTTTCGGAAGTTTCCTTCTTGTCCCTGCTTCCCACTATGCTTCATGACTGGACAATTACAGCTGTTTATCTGGTTGCAGTAAATTGGGTCATTGAACTGATTTGAATTAAAAGTAGTCATCCCAAACATCAGCAGCAGCACTGATTTGACCAGCGACAGGGAAGGATTATAAACTTCTTTTTGCTGCTGGGGCCAGAGTAACTCATAATCACATCCTTGCTGTTTTACCTGGTTTATTTATGTGTTACCGGCTTTGTTCTGTGATGGCAGTCAAATAGTAGATCTGAAAGGAGGAGTATTGAAGCTTGATTGTAGTCAGCAGATCAAAAACTGCTGTCTCAAAATTAGCTGAACTCATCTCAGATTAACTTGTATGTTTTACAGCTCTAAATAATAATTTCCTTTCTGCAGAGCAGGCCCAGTCAAGAAGACTAATCAGTGTGCATACACTGCCACTAAAGAGTGCAGAGTCTGGCTGCCAGTGATGCATGAAATGAAACGAAACACAATAGGTCTAGGCTTCTTAGACTGGCAGCAGAGCCAGCTTTCTAATGGCTGAGCTTGATCTTGCAAATTTATTAACTGGAAAAGCTTCTACGTGCCCTTACATCTTATATGATTCATTACCAAACACCTCCACAAAAACAAACAAACAAACAAACGAAACTCAAAACAAAATTTAAAAAAAACCAAATAAACAGCAAGAAAAACAAACAAGAAAAACAACTTCTGCCCAGAAGAGCTGTTTCATCTTTCAGTTCTCACACCTGCATGCACAAAAGACCTGGGGCTGCAAAAAAATGAGAACTTACTGGGTACATTTGCAGGACAAACAGGTTTAGGACAGGCTTTCAGCAGAACTGTTCTCAGCTGACCAAAGAAGGCCCCTTTGGCATCTGCAGGGCCATTGGAAATGCAGACCCTCAGCCCACA
>VZUA01019774.1:7575-29898 GCA_013401035.1 Horornis vulcanius | reverse complement strand
TTGAAGACATTCCCCCTTGTCCTGTCAATCCATGCCCTTGTGACAAGTCTCTCTTCAGGTCTCTTGGAGCCCTTGTAGGCCCTGGATGGTACCTAAGATTTTCCCAAGAGCTGCGGAAGGGGCCTTTTAATTGTTATAGCCAAGCTCCTTCCTGGATGTGACTTACCTGTTAATATGGAAGATGACAGAATTGTTCTAAAATACCATGGTGTTTTATCTGAAGAACAACGAAATACCACTAATATCATTAACTCCACCGTAAGCATGAAAGGATTTCACTTCTCAAGCAAAGTCACTCTATTTATGGTTATCAACCAAATAAAGCAAGTCACTTTAATAATTTTTAGTCATATGACCACAAGGTCAAACAGAAGTATCAGTGCAAGGAGATCCAAACAAAAACACCCCCCATTAAATAAATACTAGATTAAAAATTACCAGAGCTATTGCTATAGACAAGCAGTTAATATTTTGTTCATAAAATTAATACATATTTTATTTTTCCTTTTTCTTACTCTGTTCTTCTTCCTCCCAATTCTCCAAGTAAGACTTGAGAATGTCATTTAGCTGCTGCTCACATTGACTTGCATGTTGTAAACCATTTTCCCATCCTAAAAGCAGCAATAAACAGGATAATTACATCTCTCTCTACACCATCCATCATGGAATCAGCCCCTGGCAATGCCAACATCAATTTCCCCAAGAGTATTGACTGGCTGTGATATTTCTGCTTGAAAAATGGCTCTTTGGAGTTCAGTCACTAACAAGATGCTTTCTTTGATGTCAGCCAAGCAGGTAAAGTTCCCTTACTTGATGAAAAAAGCCCTTCGAGTAAAAGAAGAGCTTGTAGGTAAAACCACAAATGTGCAACTTGCACATTCTTGCATTTTCTTGCAATATATTAGATTTTCTATGTCATATTAAAAATTGGAGTGCATACATAATGAATATAGGTTGCTCCAGTGCACACACCATAGATTTTGTATATTACTATATAGTATACAAACACTATAAGGTGTATTATACATAGTCTAAATAAAGAAAACAAGGCACACATTTCAAAAACCCCAGCAAAGAAACTCTTACCTTTGCAGTGGTGAATTACTCTTCCCCACAGCCTGTTCCTGCTCAGACAGGGCAGGCTTCCCACAATCAGCAGATGCCTCTTTGCCCTCGTTAGTGCCACGTTCATCCTCCTCTCCGAGTCTATGAAGCCAAACTGCCTCGTCCTGACACACGAGAGGACAATGATTTCCTTCTCAGCGCCTTGGAATGCATCCACCGTGGACACCTGCACAGGCTTGACTTCAAAAGCCTCTGAGTGGACCCCACTGAGCAAATTCTGGATCTGTGGGCAAAGAAACAAGCGAGGGGAATGAGTTTGGTTATTCAGTGTATGAGTACATTTAAGGAAACGGCTTTATTGGTTTTTATTATTGATTTATGATACAAACCTTAGACATTTGCGACTTATAAAGGGTAATCACACCAATAGCAGCTCCTTCTATTCCACTTGCAATCAGAGACTGGATGAGCTTGACTGTAAAATGAGCTTCTGCCATGTTATAAAAGCTGTTGTCTCTTTCAATCTGGGAAGAGGGAAAAAGGTTCCCAAATTAGTTCTCACCAACAATGTAAGAAGAAACGGAATGGAGGAAAACTGACTTTTTATATAAGAAGTATATATAAGAAGTGTCGAGGAACTTACTTGCTCCATGCCATGAACGCTATAAAAGCAGAGCGTTGGAAGCCATTCCAACAAAGGAGTCCTGTCCTCCGCAGAAATCCCATCGAGGAGGTTCCCGTCATAGAACAGCTCATTGGCGACGGCACTGAGGGCAGGGTGACAGCGGTACTGTGTCCGAAGGAGAATTGGGTTATGTCCCTAAAGAACGACAGAGAAATTAGGACTGGGAAGAGTTCACGTGGCTGGAGCTCGGAGCAACCTGGTCTAGTGGAAGGTGTCCCTGTCTATGGTGGGAGGTTGGATTTGGTGAGTTTTGAGGCCCCTTCCAACCCAAACCATTCTGTGATTTTATGATATTTTGCAATGCTGAAACCCTGATCCTCTGCCACCTGAACCAGAATTCCCCACGTGACCTACAATTCCACTCTCCACCTTTTCCAAACGTTTGTTTTGCAGCACCTACCATTAAGCAGAGCCGGTCAAAGAGAGTCTGCTCCAATCCCTGCTTGTGAACACTCTCAGACCCCTGAATAGTTGGTGGCAGTTGCTTGGGGTCTCCAACAAGGACAAGCTTTTCACACTGAAACCTAAACAAGAATGTGAAAAAAAAAAAACCACAAGAAAAGAAAGTGTTCTAAAAAGTATGTTGAAGTGTTCACAACCAAAGTGTGTGCTGTTTCTGTATCACACTGCTCCCCATCAGCCTCCCTTCTCCACCTAATAACACCTAAGGACAGGCCTCAGTTTAAAATCACTCCTTGCTCTCTAAAGAGGGACCTCAGGGTTCATGTGCTCAAAAACGTGTGGAGTTTGGCAGTACTTGGAACTTATGTCCCTGCTGAAGCCCCACAGGAAGGCTGTACCTGGCGATGGGAAGGAGAGAAGCAGGTTCAGTCATCTGACTGCACTCATCCAGCATCACCACGGGAAACCTGAGCGCGTTCAGACAAGGGAAAGGGCAGGCAGCACACGTCACTCCAACCACTTTCACCTTTCATGAGTGAGGAGAAGATGGGCAGGCAAAAAGTTAAGATCATTTCGTAGTCAATCCCTATGCAGCACATGACTGTAGCAGGAAAATACACCTAAACTTATTTTCAGAAACAGGACACTAAGCCATACCTAATTAGGTGGAACCAAACCTAACATTTACTTTATATTTCAACACCAGGAGCTTGGCAGGTGTCAGAGAGCATTCCCAGTTTCCATTTGCTGGGCTCTGTGGATAAGACACAGCAAATCCCTGCTTTCCCACCCCATCTTTTTGACTGTACCTGTTGCAGAATAGTTTTATTGGTCCCCAGTTTATGCTGTTCAATGCTCTTCCTGACATATATTTTTTCAGCTGGAGTCAAATCTTCTTTCATGAGAGCAAGGAGCTCTTTCAGCTGCTCGTTTTCATTTCCTGAGCCTGCATGTAAACTTCAAAGAAGATTTTGTAACATACATAACAGTAACTGAAAACAGCAGTACTTGGAAAAATAACCGTACTTTATACACAACAGCAATTTACAACAATGTATTAACCTACCCCAAACTGCTTCAGATCCCTCAAAGAGGTTTCTTACCTATGGGGAAGAATTGCTTTTGTGATTTTCCTTATACTTCCCACTCGTATAAAATCCTCAAATCCAAGCTCGAGCAGACTTTAAAGAAAAAGAGACGATAAACATTACAGAAATGGAAAAAAGAAATATCAAAAGCTTTAAAAGTGGTTTCAAAAGACACATTAGAATACTGAGGAACACAAACTTCAGTGATTGTTGAGATGAAGTACCTCAGTAATTCAAGAAAACCGAAATAAATTACCTCATATTGATTTGCCTCAAAAATGCTTAATGCCTTGATGATTCCCCTCTCATAGTCTTCCATATGTACCTTCTTTTCCCTTTTCCTTCCAAACCATGGGTTTATTTCATTCTAACTTCAGGCTGAATTTTCACAAGTCTGATTCTCTCTGCTCCTCCTTTCCCTACTGCCATATCCCAAAGATTTCTGAGCAGTATTACTCTGTCATGATGGATTTTAGTAGTAAATTTCATGAGAGTAGAGCCTAAAGTAGTCTTCCATAAATGCTTTATGTAGCTTTCACTCTTTTAACTGTGCAAAAGAGGTAAAATTAAGGCCTGTGCGTGGCACTTTTTAGGGAAACAAATCGATCTTTCTGACGTGTTTTACAGGAAATACCAACACAATTATCACTACAATGTAAGTGCATTATTGGTTTTGGAAGAAGAGTCTGTAAAAGCCTTAGCAACCCACCCCAGCAGTATCCTGTCCACAGCAACGTTGGTGGAAGAAGCAACGAGAAGTTTCCATGGAGTTGCCCTTGGACCCTCCGTAGCTTCACTGCTTTCAAAGAGCTGCACGAGGAACAAGATCACCACAGACAGCAAGTAGCTCTTGCCTGCTCCAAAAACACCTGGTATTTTGACAGAAAAAGCCCAAGTTACAGGTGAGCATTTCCTAGAAAGTTTGAATCAATTGCTTCAATGTCAGTTGTGCTGTGATTCCTCTAAAAACATTGCATGGGCTTGCTTCAGCAGCTCCCAGTATCCAGGGGCAACTTTACCCTTACAAAAACAAAGCTAATACATGATAAAAAATGGTTTTAATATGAAAAGAAGGAAGCAGAAGACACTAAGTAACTCTGATTTTGTGTATAGATATTTCTAGGCAAAACCTCCTATGCTTCAGTGCAATCCTGCAAAAGGCAGAATGAAAATTTAAGGGGCAAAAGCTCTGTGCTGACAGAATTGATGTATTAGTGTCATGGTCATCATCAGAGGGCCTGGTTCTGGCATTTCAAATTAATCAACATTTTTGCAAAGAAACGATAGCAGCAAATGTCACAGTTCTTGGCTGTGTACCACATATGATCGTGATGGGGAAGCTCTGGTGTTCTTCCCCTGGTCTGGGGTTTTCACAGGAGGTCATCATCTGAGCTATGTGAATCAGCGATGCTGCTTGGTCTGGGTTCAGGGAGAACCTTTGGATCATCTCTTCAGCCACTCCCATTGCCACTTCAGAGCTCACAGGGCCAGACATCATTGAGCGTTTCAGGCTCATGGCAGGTGGAGTAAATTTCCTTTTGTTGACTCTTTTCGTAGCATTTTCAGAATTAAAATCCCTAAGAAAACAAAAAAATAGCCAAAAGTCATGATATTATATAATTTGTATCTCCTGGTTCTGATATTCCTACACTGGACTGCTGCTGTTTTATAACCTGCTCACAGTATCACAGAGCAGTAACTCACATTTTCAGGAGATGTGGGATCAGTGGTAACGTGGCTGGATTGAAGTGCTCCTCCATGTTCCTCAAGGATACCAGCTCACCACTGGCATTACAAACCAGCAAGGCGTGAACACACACTGGAAAGGCCACAGAAAAACAAAACGAGAACGAAATTAAAGGAGCAGAAATTTCAAATCAAGCTAAATAAATGAATTACAAATTATAAAATGCCAAAAGAGTAATTAACTGATTTTATCTTCTTCATTTACCAGACAAAACAATCCCAAACCTTTAACTCAATTCAACAGCAAAACCAAGAAACTTTTGCAGAATCACAGACTTAATACATGGCTTCTTATATAAACATTAAATTTCCAGTGGGTTGTTCGAGGTTTCTGTACTTTGTTTTTCAAGGACAGTAAAAACATATTCCTTTAACTTACATTCTGACAGTCAACCTGCATTGTATATCATAATATATAATTTGCTACTTTCTTCATATTATTCTCATTTCTTCCCCACCCACAAATTTGGAATTTGCCTGCTACTTTGCAGGTTTAATTGCATTAATTACTGTATTCAAATTATATATTCAAACATACAAGGAAAAAAAACCACTGTGAATTAAATAATGTACAAGATTTGAGAAATTCTAAACTCATCCTTCATTGCTGGCTGTTTTTTTTCCTTAGCTGTTTCCCACAGTTCTGAATGATTTGCTGTGGAACTCACTGTTTGATCTCCAGTTGGAGGGACTGTAGCCTTTCAGCGGTAGCAATTCTATTTCATTGTTGGAGGATGGTCCAAAGAAAGCACTGCTTGCAATGAAAGTATCGATGGGATCAAAGTTCAGAGTCTTTGAAACAACCCAGATGTCATCTGCCCAAAGAAATACAGAGTCCTCATAAGCTCTTCCTATTGCCACCTTTTAAATCTGTGCTAATATGTGCTCACCTTTGCTGTAGAGAGAAGAGTGCTCCTTTCTGCTTAGTTTCAGGTACAATTTGGGTTTAGAGTCACCATCAAAGCTGGCAGGTGTATTCATAAATTTCTTGAACTTACTGTACCGCTGTGTTGGAATTTCAAAGGCTTTCCTGGAAAATTGTAATTTAAAAAAAAAAAAAAAAAACAAAAACGGATGTAAACAATTCGCACATTTTGGATTCAGCACCAAAAATAAGAAACCTCCACAAATTAGACCAAGTGGGTGTACATCATCTTACAATAGCAAGTTTTAAATACATTTGTCTTGACTGCAAAGTTCCCTCATATTCAGCCACAATTAAATTGTTTGCTCTACAGTTAAAGAGCACAGAACAGCCTTTGAGATGACTTCTGATATTAAAATTAGAATCTTGAAGAGAAAAAATCTAATTCTCTTACTGAAGATTAAATGGCAATAATTCAAATGCAATAGTTGTAACATTAGGCAATTGATCAAGTTGCTGGTCAGCAGTTTTTATTCTCGCTAAAAAGAAATACCACTGCTACAAATATTTTTCCTTCACTAATTTAGCTCTTGCATTTCTTTACAGAAAGAAATCTTTACTCTTTACATACAGAGAAAAACATGTTAAATCCTGCTGAAATCCTGAGCTACTGGAATGTTTATAAACCTTGAATTCACACAGCACTTGAGAGAAGTGCACAGCATTTCAGGATACCTCACCAAAAGCTGGCATTCCTCATAGACAGCAATCTTTTGACTCCTGAGGTATGTCCCGATACTTTTTGTATCATGGAGCACTGCACTCGGTCTGGATTTTGCCTGTGCAGGGTTCACATCTTCAATCCACTTGAAAAAAGAACACTGCTCAGCTTTTGGGGCATCACAGGCATAGAACAAACGACCCTGGAAGGGAAGGGAGGGGGAAAAAAAAGTCCATGAGCACTAAAACAAGCAAGAAAACAAAGAAAGCAATGGATACTTTCACCCCAGAAGCGTAGAAAACACAAGGAGTAAACAGCACCTTGTTTTGACCTTCCTTTTTAACCATCACCAGCTTAGCAGGGTGCATGTGGTTGCAGAGTGGAGCACAGCTTCCTTGGCTCTGGCTTTGCCCACCTTTCACGGCAGTGTAAAGTGATAGATCCACTTTGGAGAGGGCGTTGTGCAGTCTCTGTGCCAACTCAAACAGCATGATGTTCAATTGCTCTTGGTAGGGAAAGGAGAGCAACAGCATCATCAGCACAGCCTTAAAATGCTTACACAGGTACACAACATCCAAACAAATGCATTTTCATTGGAAGATTTCTATCCCAAATCAAAATATTTAATCTGAGTCCTAAAAGAAACTATGTGACCTGCAAAATCCACTTATTCCAGGGGGAAAAAAAAAAAAAAAAAAAAGGCTTAGGAATCTTAAGACTGGAAAAGAGCCCTGAGGTTACATAGTTGAACAGAAGTGTACTGTACTGTCTTTTTGGTTTGTCTTTGCAATTTTGGGTATAGACTGAATATATTTCAGTATATATACAAAAAATGAAATGCACCTTGTTGTCTTAACAGGCAATGTTAAAATGACAGCATTTCAGAGAACAGAGACCTACCTGTCAGAGCAGCTTTAAAAACCTGTTTGTAGTGAGTGTGAGACTGAAACACAGCTGGGATGGAAATCTTTCTTTTAGGAAGATTGGCATTTTTCACTTTATCCACAGGAGGGAAAGACAACTCAGAAATTGTTATGTCCTAAAAACACCCAGGAAAAGAGACCATTAAAAATTGTAAGACCTTGAAGGAGACAAATTTTGCAGATTTGTAAAAATACATTTCCCTAGAACTTGGGCTGCCAGTTAGGATGCACTACAAGGTTAAAATGTGCCCCTTGCCAGACAGCCTGCATTTATAATAACACAGATAATACTTCCAAAGGCTATAGATTAAATTATGTAGTTCAAAATCATGTTTTTCAGCACTAGGCAAGGGGAAGGAGCACACCCCCTCACTTTTTCACACCATTTTTGCACAGATATAATTAATAAATTTATAATTTGCACAGACCTAAATTAATTAAGTCTTCATAAGCTTCTTAAGTCTAGTATATCTGGATTTTATATGTGTATATATATGTATAAAAAGATATACCATGTGTATACCAATGTATATATGACATATATTAGTTATTTCCTCACCTCTACTTCATAAAAATACTGTGCTGGACAGTTTTAAAGAACTAAAAAACTTTTTTTTAAAAAAAGAGAAAGAGTTAGCATTTTCTTCAACTCTCAAAACCATTTGACAACCTTAAAAATGTGACTTGTGGTTGGTTTGGTGTTTTCTCCCAATTTACTCCATTTGTCCACTGGTCACAAACAGCTGTGCTAAATTTTTAGCTGCTTATTCAGTGCCATAACTTGACTTTTGCACAACTGAAACTGAAGGAATTTATAATATTTTGAAATCAAAGACTATGCCTTGAAGCAAAAATAGGTGTTCATTAAAATTGAGGCTGATACCACAATTAAGAAAAACCCTTTGTGCACACAATTTCTTACCAATTACAGATGTCAAAAGAGCCCAGCAGCTTTTCTTTCACTTTCCTGCCACTAACATTCAGATAAAAAATCCAAATCCGGCGCTGTGCGTGCCAAGGAATTACCTTTACACAGGATTAGTCACGGCACTTAAAGAATGTATTTTTTTTGTGCCACTATGTCGGTAGAAACGTTTCATCCAATCATACTGATAATACCTTGCAGGCAATCAGATCAGTGCCATTCCTTTGGCCAGAGAAGTGTGTTTGTGTCAGTGATAGCTGTGCTTGCTTGAACAGTTACACACCTGGCCGTCTCCTGTTCCGGCGTGGCAGCTCAGGTGACTCAACACCTTTTGTGTGGCCGCAGCCAAAGGTGTCTGCCTTAAGTGCAGGGAAAGTACCTTGCCCTCTGAAAGCAGACCTGGGTGGCTGGTGTTTGCAGCCCTGGAGCGTTCCCCAGGCGAGCTCCTGGCTGGCAGCAGCGGCGCAGAGCTGGGAGCACTTGGATTCACGGCTCTGCCCTCTCCTGTGTCACCCAGCAGCATTCCGAGGACGCTCTGAGCACAGATGTCATCACTCTCTTCCCCGTCAGCGCTGTTTTCAGGGATCAAATCACACTGAGCACTGCTTTGATACTTCAGCCACTTGCTTTGTCTGCCTTGGGCAGCCACATTAGGGAGCACTGGTGGCGCAGATCCCCTTTGTCTGTCTGCCGTGTACTCCCCAAACACAGAGGTTTCATAATTCCTGTCCTCGGGGCCAGGAGCACTCATAGGAAATGCCACTGACTCGCTGCACAAATTGCTTCCTGAAGAGCCCCAAGATTGCTGGACCTCCTCACTCTCAGTGGGGTGAAACATGTCAGGAATCTCGTCAGTGGCAGGAAGAGTGACAAATGGAGTTCGTGTTTTCATCATGGGCTTGCATCGTGGCAGGCTGCATTCCTCTGGATAGCTGGATTTCTCCCGGGCTGTGGGGCAAATACAGCTTACAAGCAACTCTCAGCACCTAGGGATGGCACTTCAGATGTAAAAAAAGGAAGGAATCCTAACTTCTTCCTTTTACATTCTGCCTTCTAACTGGGAAGCTCTCCGGATTGAGCAGTATTACACTAAACGATGGATTTTGTGTGATTCTTTTAATTAGTTTTAATTCTTTGAAATCTCCATATTTAGAACACATTATGTAGCCACTCTGCTTGTATGAAAGAAAAGACCATTATTTAAACATGGTTGTGTTTTGGAGGTCATTAATTTGATGTCACTGACAGCTGCCAGCTAGAAAACACCCAGCTTAACATTTGCTGCTTTTTCCAAAAGATAACCCACAGAGTTATGAATTAATATCAAACAATGCAGATGAATAAGCTCTTAGTGCCAAGAAGCATTCTTTCGACTACATTAATTATCAATAGTGACAGTTACAGATAGGTGTCAAATGGGAGAGGGTCAAAGGACAGCTGAATATGGAAGAAAACTAAAAGCAGGTAAATAAAACCACAGGTGTCATTTAGAAGCTTAGCTTACAGCCTTTTTGCCCCTAGACTAGAAGCTGATTTTTCTCTATAAAACTGAATCTCTCCACTAAAGTCTCTTTCAGGAGAACTCAATTGGCAGAGTAACTGCCTGTGATAGCCCAATTCATTGTGCTTCAAGAACCCACAGAGACTTTTCAGCTAAAACGCTGTGAGGTGCCAGTATAAAACTGTCAATTCTTACTGAAATAGTCAGGGAGTTCTGGTTCACTTGGTAAGATCCCATGTGGCAGGGGCTCCCAGATGTCTCCAACAGTCTCCTCATTTCCCCAAGGTGGAGAAATGGTGGAGTCTGGATCAAACAGGGAAGTCGGTTCTGAGGAAATCTGCAGGTGAAGAGTTAACAGGGCAGGTGAGTGACTGGAAAAAGCCCTGATTACAGCTCTTTTATCAGGATTCTCTCTCTCATCATTCTAAACAACTGAAACGCCTCTCAGAATTGAGATAAAACAGCTTCAAAAATAAGGAATTGCCACGAACACACAGGAAATAAAGCCAAAACTCTCTGCAAGAGACAGTCAATCCCCACCTTGCCAGGTTCCCAGGCAGTCCACTGTGCTTGTCTCGGGTCAGAGGGTGAGCGTGGCATGGTCCATGGTGGCACTTCAGGACACACATCCAATGCCAGTGCTAGGAAAAACACGTGAAGCACTGAGGTCATGCAGAAATTTTGAGGCCAATTGCTGCCCTTCTCCTTGTACTTTCACTTACAGGACTGATTTATTCCTGCCTCTTCAATAACAAGGGGCTTCATTTGAAAATTCCCTTCTCTGATAATGTCAACATCATCCTTAGGAGGGCTCCTGGAACCTGGAGACTTTGTTTTAAAAAAAGCATAAGGAAAAACGTGATAGAAATTAAACTGTTTATCTTCTTTTTTACAAAGTGTAACTGATCAAAAGAGCAGGAAAAATCCAAGTCACACATTACGAAGTTCTATGACAAAGGTAAGTAAAAATTATTGATTTCAACATGATTGTAGCAGTTTAAAAAATTAACTGTTTTCTATCCTAAATTGACAGGACACTTTTCTTGCACTGAGGTTAGTAAGGATTACTGAACAAAAAAATGTTTTACCTGTCTGAAGTCATAAAGGTGACAATTCCTTGAAAAGAGGGGTGAGAAAAGTGTCTCAGCTGCAAAGTCCTTGTTCTCTGGGTGCTGCTGCCATCCTAGCTGGGAGCATGGAGCTCTCAACATGACCTCACTAGCTGCTGATCCTTTCACTTGGTGCCCTTGGAAGGCAACAGGCTACACAATGCATTGGAATTGTAACTAACAGGAAGCAAAAACTGCTCTGCAACTATCTACGGTCAATACAGGTACTTTACAACAAAAATAATCTGCTGACACTGCAGAAGAGAAACAAAAAAAAAATCTGGGGGTTTTTTTCCTTACAATTTGAGTTTTAAAGTCTCCTGGAAAACTTCCTGCAGTGAACTGTACTAAAAGTTACGAGAACTGATTAAAATTTTATCAGGAGTTAGTGTAATACATTACAATTAGCAAACCATTGAACTGAAATTTAGGAAACACTGTTAATTATACTTCAGTTCCACAGGAATGGTACCTTTGGTTGCCAGTCAGATGTCCCAGGGTCTCTCTGGGCTGCTGCCATTGGTACAATATATGCCTCTGTCTTCTGTAATAAACTGTCCACACAGTTGGTCTGCATAGGAAAGTATCAAAACCCGATTAGTCTAACAATTTAAACAACCATTGAAAGTGAAAATTTAAGCTAAGAAATGTCTTGTATTTGTACAAAGGAAGCCTTTTCAGTTACAGTCTTTTTATTTGGAAGCCAGGACCATCCATGACAGGATAAGAAATTATGCTTGCTTTTCAAACAGAACAGGAAAAAGGGAAGGATTTCTAAAATCTTTAAGCTTTAGATGGATTGAAAAAGAAAAAAGGCTGTTAATAGCACTAGATAAAAACCAATGTGAATTCTCAAACACAAAGTTTTCCCAGTGTATTTCAACACAAATGCTAAAATTCCAAGGAGAGCCATGTATTTAAAAAGACAATGAAAAATAAAAAAGCGGTAAAAGATGGGGTAGGGAAGGAGCAGTACCAGACATATTAATGGGATACTAAACATTACAATTTTCATTAAGTTGCTTGTCATACATGAGGCCTCCTGAATATTGTCAAGATGACATCCTCTATTTATTACCAGCTTCAAAAACAATGCCTCTAAACAACTTGTAGCTCTATGGTTCCATAAACCGAGAATTTTATTCCAGGAGCCAGGTGGAAAATGAATTTATCTTGTACAGATAAATATATGTAGTCAAAAATTGGTTACCATAAGGCCAGGAGAATCAAAGTATGAACAGGAAGATGCCTGTAAACTTTCTGAGTAAGGCATTTCTGTAAACTCTTTTATAGCTACAAGAGATGGAAAAGCACAGTGAGTTACAGTCAGTAGTCTGGGTTTTTTTTTTACATGAAAACATCTGAATATTTACAGGTCTTGCAAACCTTACCCATGCAACAAATTGCAGTTAGGATTTAACTGAGTGAGAGCAAAGAGAGACACACTTGGAGTTCACAATGTTGCTTTAGACAGTAAAAACTGCACTAAGGAACCCACATAACACATCACTCTAAAAGTATTTCTAAATATGAGGAGAAATGAGAGAAATCAAACAGGTACAGCTATACAGAATCCAGTTTAAAATACAAGCTGACCTAACCTTCATCCTTCTCAGGGGGTTCAAGTGTCTCCTTAGAAGTGTCTGTTTCACAGAACATGCTGGCATTTTCCTCCATCTTTTGCAAGCTCTCTAATGCTGTGCTATGCTGAGTCAAAGCTCTCAGAAGAGCAATATCATTCACCAAATCAGGGAGTCCTGAGGAATTCTCAGCCACTGCTGTGCCTTTCAGGCAACCCACCCCTATTGTTTCTCCTTTGCAGGCCTCAGGAGAAGCAGTTATGCTCTCTGCATTTTCCAGCGCAGTCTCTCCTACTGCTGTTTCCTTTGGAGAGGAATAACCTGTTCCCAAAGGATCTGCTCTTTGTGACAAAGCCAGCAGAGGGCTGCCTGGTTTAATGTCATCACTCTTAGTGCCCCAGAAGTGCTCTGAGCCAACATCTGGGGATTCCACGCATCCAAGCCGCGTGGTCTTTTTGTCCATGGCAGAAATTATTCTGCTGGGAGAAATACCTGGAGGACTTCCAGTTGCCTCAAACACCCTGGTTTCAGGGTGATATTCATTAACACTGGTGTCACCAGGCAAGAGATCAGAGTGCTGGACTTTTATCCAGGATGTGCCACTAAGGGGGAGTGCTGCACAGCCATCCAGATCCTCCTCTTTGTTTGTGGCTTCAAAACTTGATTGACTCTCACTGATCTCTTTCACGTTGCATCCATCACCTAAAAGTTCCACTTCAGTTCTGGTCTGGTTTGCAGCATCTTCTGCAGTTCTCCTGGCATTGTTGTCACAAAGCTGGGGTGGTGTACCCCCCTCTCCATCAAAATTTGAACATTTGATTTCATTTTTGCTGTGTGTCTCTACTTCACAGCAAGAAGGAGGATTCAAATGAGGCCTCAAGGCAGCATCTTGTGCTACATCTTCTCCCTGTAAGCAACCTGGGCTCCATGAAGGCGTGTCTCCCTCAGAGAATTCCTTCCCTTCTCCTTCACACACATCTTCATTGTCTATGTCATTAAAATCAAAAGTCTCCATTAGGTTAAAGTTAACCTCCATCAGCTCCCTGTCATGACTACAGTCTGTGCCCTGCAAACTGAACTCCTCCTTCACAGTTCCAGCTTCAGACAATGTCACATCCCCAGAGAGCTCTGGGTCGCTAGACACTCCCTCTGAATTTTGTCTTGGATGAAGCTCACTCTGCATCTTCACAGAGAAATTCTCCCTAAGACTGTCAGTCCCTGAATGCTCCCTGTATCCAAAAGGATTGTTTCCAAAGGTAGTTGGACTTGCTGAACATGAAGTGTCACCTGAGGGTGGGACAAACTGACTGTCACTCATTCTACCTACAGTGGACTCAGGTAGGGAGTAACGGTTTGTGTTGCAGTGATCTTGTAAATCCTGACTTAAATTTACCTTTTCATCTTGTCTCTGTCCTGTGACCCCTTCACGAGGCTGTTCGGCTGCATTTGGAAGCGACTGAGCATTCCAGTCCTTTTTATCATTTACATTTCCCTGCATAAAAGGCAGGTGCTGCATATCTGGAACGAGTCCTTTGGCGGGGTCGCCTGAAAAAGCAGGTAGGATGGGGCTTTTTTTGTCCCATAGATCTGCATTTTCTGCTGCCTGAAACCTGGAAAGACAACCTGTGACTCCAGATGTTTGCTCCCTGTGTCCTTGTGCTGGTTTAGACTTCAGAAGAGCAATTATCTGTGCAGTGCTCCTGATGTGGTGGGACACTGGCCCGGGACCAGTGTGCCCAGTAAGGAGAGGAGATTCTGGCTTCACAACAAACTGATTGGAGTTTTGCTTCTCTGTCTCCTCACTGCTGTCACCACAGGGAGCTGAAAGCAGTGAGGACACAGACATTTCTTCTCTGCCACTGTCCCTCCATTCCTCTTCCTGACAGCCTGCAGAGGGATTTGTTTCCGCATCCTTCTTGGGAATCGTAGAAAATAACGGAGAGCTGATATAAAACTTGGATGGAAAACTCCCTTGGCACTCCTTAGACAAAGACAACACTGTTGATTTTTCTTCATCTTCCATGGCTGGTATCTTCTTCTCAACTTGGCGAGGTCCTTGGAAGCCCTAGGAGAGAAATTTTCAATTAATCCGCGTTTTTGTAATCAAATGTTAAAAATGGGGCACACTCCACGAGCTACATTTTGATCAAATGGCCTGAAAATATATTCTGATCAAATCCATGTGAGGATTCCACAGGTGCATCCAAACAACCTCAAGCCTTTGTGGTTCATTGTTATATTTACCATTCACGAAAATATGTGTCCCTTGTGTTTTATATTGCATGTAAATATGAGACATACAGATTTGGAATAGAAACACACCATAACCTTCCTTTTCAGGCCGACAGGGAGATGTCTTGGGGGTAGAAGACCAGGTTTGACACCATTTCTATCCGCTGCTGGAGCTCCTGCTTTCTTTGGCTGATCTTCAGAGGGCTTCTCACTCACTTTGACTGCTTCAACTGTGATTAAATATCGCTCACTTTCGAAATCATCTCCAGGAGTCACCTGGAAAAGAGAGAGCGGCTGTGTGTAGATACTAACACTATATAAGAAACAATATTTATATAATGCTTATTATATGGTTTTATTTTAAATAAATATAGTCTTTTAAGTACTTATATGTAAAAAATTCAGGTACTTACACCCACTATATCACAGATACCGTATAAAACTTTTGTTTATACATATATCCTAAAAAGCACTAGCACTTAGCTTCAATGATTATTTCATAACATCACTGCTTTTATCACAAAGGAAGAAAAATTCCATGAAACCTTCTGGACAAACAGTAAGATCTGTTAAGAAATAGAAGCTGCTTCCCTTTCCATTATTTGCACTGTAGAAGAGTTTTATATCAGCAGCAAGAGAAATTACTGTTTTGGCTACCAAACAAGTATTTGAAATACTGCCTGAAAAACAAACAACAATCAGATATGAAAATAACAACTCCGAACAAAATATACCTGAGATTTTATAAAAATACTCTCCAGACATTGTCCTTTATCATCAAACAAGGTAGCCTGTAATATAAAAATAAGATTTTAAATAACCAGTAATTTCACAACAACGAGACTGCCACTGGCAGTAGCAGATTACATTAAATACAGCAGTGTTAAATCTAAATTTTCACCTGATTTCTGCCAGTTCTAACCCTCAGAATTCCATCTTGCCATGTTTTTGATTTTTTCATCTTTTGGTGAGTGTATAACACCTGTTTTAAATATGTAAAATATTGAAAAAATAAATAAGAAAACGTTCAAATATTTCAGCAGCTACAGTCTTTAAACTTATTCCTACTTAATTGCACAGTGTTAAAAGTCACTCACAGTAAATTCTTGAGAGGCCATTGCTTTGGCAACAGAGTCATCCAGCAGCTTATTTCACAAATGGCCACACCTTCCCCCAGCCTGAGAGACAGGGAAATGGTCAGGATGCACCAGAGCTGTGAAGGAAAAGTGTGGACAATAAATTACTTATTTTTTTCCCTCAAAAGAAAAGAATTAGATGCAAGATAGTATCAAACCAGTGGGGTAGAGCTGCTGTGGGCATTTTAAAGAGAAACCTCAAACACAATCTAACAAACTGCTGGTAAAAAAAAAAAAAAATCTTTCTTTAATAGATTATGGTATTTTCCAGCTTTTAGAAGACATTGGCTGGCAACTCTGAATATTCTTATTCAGAATTACTTGACTTAAAAAGCCAAAATTTACTTGAAAAAAAAAAAAGAAAAAAAAAAGAAAAAATAACAAAACAAACCCGCCCACCGAAATATCAGAGAAGCCGTTACCGGTATGATTTTGTCACAGCCCTGGAGTTGGTCACGCATGTTTAGTTCATGCAAAAAATAACTGACTCTCCAAACCAGCTCTCCGTGAAGCCAAACCTCTTTGCATATTTGAAGTTCGGCCGCGAGATATTTTAAAATAAATTTTTAGATACTCTTTGTGTTGGTGAGAAACAGTTTATACGACGAAAAGGGGAAAGATTCACGCTGTTTTTCTTATGGTTGCTATCTCCTTGGGTGCTTCATAAGGTGAAAATCCTTGGACACGCCTTTTAGGACGGTTATTCCTTAAATTGTTAGAGCAGCTGGAGCAATGTGAACCCTTAGGATGGCTCCCGAGGGAATGAATGCCACAGGCAGTGGGACGGGCCGAACACACGGACCCGCCGCTGTCAAACCCGCTGCCTCCACACAGCCCTTTCCCAGCCCTCCAGCCACCAGCGCCGCCTCCCAGGGGGATGCCCCGAGGGACCGCGACACCAGCCGCCCGCCACTCCCGGGGGGTCGGGCGGACACCCCGATCCTACCCAGCGGCTCCGGGACCGGGATCGGGATCGCGGTGGCAGCCGCCGCCTTTCCGAACTTCCCGCCGCAGCGCCCCCAGTGACGTCACGACGCCGCGACGCCCCGCGAGGAGGAAGTCACGTGCGCCCAGAGCCGGGCGCGCCCCCGACGCCGCCGCGCACGCGCGGGCGCCGCCGCGGGGCTTTTTTTTTNTTTTTTTTTTTTTTTTTTCCCCTTGGAAAACGGGGGAGCGTGCATCGTGTCGCTCCGCGTCTGGGGAGGACGGAGACTGGGCCGGAGCCGCGGACGGGCCGGGCGGAGCCGAAGCGGTGTCGCCGCGGCGGCGACAGCAGGTCAGTGGCCGGGGAGGGGTTGTGGGCTTGCCGCTTGCAGCGGCGGCGGCGCAGACAGGGGGCGCTGTCGTGCCCTCAGCGGCTTTCCTGCCGCCCGCGCGCAAAGTTCCCCCTCCCCCGCGCGCTCCCCTCGCGGCCGGGGGGGTGCCGGTCCCCTCAGGACATCGCTCCCCGCCGGCAGCACACCATAACCTTCAGCCGTCCTTTGCCCGCCTCTGGGCATCCTCCTCTCCCGGTGCCCGCTGCTCCCGACGCGTGTGGCTCCCTCCTGAGGGCTCGTTGCTGCCCCGGGGCTTTGCCCGCAGGTGATGCACCCGCTTCTCCTCTGCGTGGTGTCATGTCTTGACGCCTCGTGTTGGGGCCGAGGGACTTGTGCTGAGGGGGCTTTGGGCCCCTCAGACTTAGGGTGTGCTTGTTTTTGTAAGTGTCCTGTCGGTAAGGTCTGTGAATCGCTGTAGCAGCAGCACCTGCAGTGGTCAGTACCTGTGCAGTGGTAAATGTATGGTGGTCAGGCTTCTCAGGGTAAGTCAGGGCTAGAAAAATCTATCTCACATTGTGGTCTGCTCCTTATTTGAAGAGTAAAGAAGGTGAGGTTCTCCCATAGATTTTCGGTGGTTTTGGTCTAGTCCAGCAGCTACCAAGGCCGCAGGATGCTTGGTTTTTGTAACCACCTCCACTCTGCTTCCAAGTGCTTATTCTGTTTCCCTCCAGCAGCTCTGCTGCTTGTTCAGTTCCCTAATCACCCGGTTGTTCCAATAGGGAAGAACCAGAAATACATTCTCAGGTCTCAAAATTTAGTTGTGTTTCTTGAGGGTGAGATATTGTGAGGTGAAGGAGTTGGGCTGCCTGCCCTTTTGCTGTCGTACAGGTGAATCCACCCATCAGAGTCCAGTACCGGCATATATTTTAATTATAACCGCAGAATTGCTTCTGTTGGAAAAGACCTCTGAGACTGAGTCCAACCTTTGACCGATCACCACCTTGTCACAAGCCAGACCATGGCACTAAATCCCACGTCCAGTCTTGAACACGAATAAGTCCACTTTGCACCTCCTGAGGGAAGGGCACAACTAACACACAGGGATCTTCCTATGTGTGGGGACAGTTTTAACACTCATCTCTGTCAAGTGGAAGCAAAGCCTTTTCTGTCTGTGAGCGCACCAGCTTCATGAAATCTATCAAATGCCTTAAAACTGCTTTTCAAATTAGGCATTGGTTTCGTTGCGTCAAATGGGAGGGGAAGAGCAGAAGTTTCTTTGTTTTTAAGTTAAGAAATTTGTGCTGGCCTCCATGTATTAACTCCTGTCCTTTGTTACCTCACTTTGCATAGAGAGAAGCTTCAGGGCAGGGCAGGAACTTCACCCTGCAGCTCTGCCTGTGTCTGTATGGGTAAAACACTGTTTCAGGATGTGTCTTTTTAAGTAGTTTCAGGTTTGTTGAATACTTGCATTTACTCCACAGTGCCTGCCTGGGGCTGCCCCTAACTGTACAAAAACATTTTCATAGTACATAAGTATTTTGAACTCTTCTTTTTTCTCCCTTATCCCCTATTGCCCCATTTTAAATTTTAAAATACCCCAAGCAAACATTTGGATCAGCGCTTAAAAGAATAAAGTATATTTTATATCTGCACCTTGTTTCTTCCAGACCCTGTATTACAGTTGAATTTTATTATGTTTTCCAGATGTTGATAATAGAAACCGGGGTTGGATATGGGTTAGCACTGAAATCTTTAATTTTTATCGAGCCTACAGAAGTTTCATATATAGATCAGTGTGGAGCTATGTTATTTTGGTTTACATTATCTTTGCTTTCCTAAAGTTCCTTCCCCCTGTTTAATTGTCCGTCCTTTTCTGCTTCACTCTGGCACACAGAGGCACTGCGATTTTACTGCTTTTGAGGAGACCTTTGCTTTTTATCAGTGTGAAGTTTTGACCCTGCTTTTGCTTTGCTCTGGTTTCAGTTGTTTATCAGAGTAGTGTAGGTAGTGTGAGAGTCAACATGTGAAAAATACAGACTGCCTTACACCCAGGCATGTGGAGATTGCTGAATTAATTACCTGGAATTTTGTGTATGTATTAATAATTGATACTTGCTCTGACTCTGGAGGACCTTGAAGTACAAAGTCATTTCCTCAAAGCTTAATTTCTAAAACACAAAGTGAGAGGGAAGCCTGGAATGCGCCTTGAAGCTGCTTTTCCTCTAGCTTGGCTGAGAGCCCCCGGTCTGGGCAGGAAGTCCCAGAGCTGAGTGACTCCAAACGCTCCTTGAAACAAAGCTGTGCTATCCGCAGGCCACACGAATATGTTGGTGTGGTCCCTTCATGCTCTTCTGCCCCTACGCGTAGCCCATGGTGACATTTTACCTTTATGAAGCACCTCAGTGCAGCCCTCAGCTGAGCGGCGAATTGTCTGCTGGTTAATGATATAAAAAAACTTGCTGAAGGGCTTGAGTGGAGCTTGAACTTGCTGTGCAGTTTTACCTGGCTTATCTTTCCAAGGTAACTGCTGACCTTTCACTATCTGGAGTCGGCAGCTCGCAGCGGGGGAGAAACTGATCTCCGGCTGAGGAGGCCTGATTTGCACCATAATTTGGGGACCATTTCCATTTCGCCATCCTGTTGTCGCTGTGGCCTTCCTTTTCTGATGGTTGTGCTCTCCTTTCCCTCTCTGCTGCCTTGGCAGAGAGCTGACAAATCTTTCATATGGTGATTGCGACGTTAATTACTTTAATTTTTGTGTTAATTTAATTTTCCAAAAGCCGTCTGCTTCTGGCAGCCTTGCTTTGTTTTTGTTGGTGTGAAATGAGGTACTGAAGTGGCAGTTCTTAGCTACAGCGAATTGAAACGTGAACAAAAGAGATGAATTGATGCATTAAAATGGTTTTATATTTTTCAAGATGAGTCACTTGGTTCTAGTTAGTGTTTGTTTTCCAGGGGCCTGTTCTGGAGTTCTGAAGGAGCTGGGTTTGCCATTAGAGTTTGCCACTTTGGTGACTTACTGCTCTTGGGCAGGGCCTGGGTAGCTGATGGAGTGAGTGGTTTGCATTTTTGACATAATAAAGACAATTTTTTACAAATGAACCTCACTATTACCAGATCTGCCATGATCAAGATTAATGCAAGGTTACTTTCTGAAGTGTGTAGTGCTCCTGGGTTTTGTGTGTGATCTTTCTAATGGTTTGTACTGTGAGTTAGGGAGAATGGAGAAAAAATGATGTATCTTTTCTCAGTTCTTAGAAAAATGTGTTTATGAGGAGTGAAATTACCTGCTTTTCAGCGTCAGTTGTTGTAGACTCCTTTTAGCAAGTAACTTGCTTTTGGTAACAGGGCAGAAAATGACACAAGAACATTTACTCCTTGAAATAAGACTTTTGTGTTTGTAAGTTTATATTTATGTATTTGACAGAATGACAGGAATGGAGACTGAAACAGCGAGAGACAAAGCCATGGAAGAAGAAAGTACTGAGCAGAAAAAGGAAAGAGAGAAGAAGAAGAGGTCAAGAGTTAAACAAGTGCTGGCAGATATAGCCAAGCAAGTGGATTTCTGGTTTGGTGATGTTAATCTCCACAAAGACAGATTTCTTCGAGAACAAATAGAGAAGTCCAGAGATGGGTGTAAGTCTATTTTCAGTATATTTCAGCAAACACTTGTGTTTCACTTTGTGCTTCCCTGTATTGCTGGCAACAGTGACAGGTTCTTTTGAGGTGCATGTCTTCTTCTGGGAAGGGCAGGAGTTCCATGCTGGAATTCAGCATCAGCAGCTCAGGAGGCAGAACTAGTACTAGATTTTAAAAGTTTTATTTGCTCTTTCTCTTCTCCCATCCCATCAGTCCTATGAGAAAGACATCTGCCAGGGTAGAAATGACTGTTTGGGAGACCCGGTTTTCCTTTCTCATTTTTGTATCATTTTAAGAACAAGCCATGAAACAAGAGTCATTTTCCTCTCCAAACTGGACTTGGTTTTCGGGGTAGATATGTGCAGAGATTAAAATGCGGCTCGAATGTGTAGGTAACCATAGGCATTTTGTTAATTTTCTCTCTACAAGAAATTGTGTATTTATTTGTAGGGTTACTGTGAGTCTTTTCAGACCTTTTTTTATGTAGTTGTTTGGACTTTTCTGAGGGCCCCCTTAATAAAGTAATAAGTAAGTAAAATTTACCCTACATTTTCTAGAGATACTAGAAGTGTCTACATTTTTATTAAGATTAGTGCTATATAATTTTCTGTCAAGGTTTTAGCAGCATGTCTGATTGAAACTGAAGTGCAAGCAGGGGCTCTGTGTTGGCAGCACTGGGTTAAATACTCAATGAGTAATTGAAGGAGAGGCATGTTTTCAATGCAAATTGTTTTTGTGCTGTAAAACTACATCAGAAAGGGGGGGGCTTTCCTTTCTTTTCAAAGACAACACTTATCAGTGGGGAGGTAAAAGAACAAAATTCCTTTGATAAAGGTTAGCACAGAAGAAAATTAAATTTACGTGTACTTAATACTTAAATTTTGATGGGAAAAATTTCCTGTGAATCCTTGGTTAAATGCTGCACGTAGAACTTGCAGATTGTTTCGCAAGAAATCAAGTGGATTAGAACACATCACCTGATTTCATAATCACACTTTTTTCTTTTCCCCCTAGACGTTGACATATCACTTCTTGTTTCTTTCAACAAAATGAAAAAATTGACTACTGATGGGAAGCTGATTGCTCGGGCAGTTAAAAGCTCGTCTGTTGTAGAGGTATTTAACATCTCACCCTCTTGTATTTGCCCGTGCTGGAAAAATACCGGTGGGGTGCTGAAGTAAGCAATAATCTCATGGAAAATGCTTCTTTCTCCCTACTTTCAGTTGGACTTGGAAGGAACCAGGATCAGGAGACGCCAACCTCTGGGCGAGAGCCCAAAGGACGTGGACAGTCGGACTGTCTATGTGGTAAGGCTGGACTTGTGTGTGCCCCTGCCTGTTTGTTCCTAACTATGGAAACTCCCTTTGTGCACCAGGATTTTCCTTGGCTGCTGCTGATGGTGCAGCAAAGGTAAAAGAAATAAATTAAGCAAAGGAAGGTGAGCAAGAGC
>VZUA01019756.1:2575-16804 GCA_013401035.1 Horornis vulcanius | reverse complement strand
ATATATAGCACAATAGTTAAAAATAGCCTCCCTTTCATTAGAAGTGTAGTCTGAAAGTGTCATTTTATTGTTATCTGCAACATGGATCTGTTGAAATCAGAATCTGTATCTGAGTGCTTCTCAAATATTTTTCAAGTATTCCTGATAATTAAGAATTGAATCAACATTTATATATATGTTGAAGAGATAAATTTTAAGAGTTTGAANCATCAGCCTTTTAAATGGCACCTGTCATACTCAGACACAGGGAAGGAGGCTTGGAATTAGGATGGGACGCAAGAGAGATGAAACTTGGAAAATTCAGCCAGGGGCCCAGATCAGTTTCTCTGCTGGTGGCTCGTGGCTTTGGGGTCCTCTGAAAGCTGAAGCAAGCAGCCATGTTGGAAAACAAACAAAATAATCTGGGACCTGACACTCCAGCAGAGTTTAGAAATGATAGACTTCATTTTTTTCAACTGCCTTACATTATTGGTCAGCTTCATCTAGTTCAGTAATTGAAAGACTATCAGCATGGCAAAGCAAGGTGAAGTTGGCAGAGCAATGGGAGAGCAGGTTCACCTGGTAATGACCCTGAGTTTTTTAACTGCAGTGTTGTATTCATGCTTACCTGTATAAGTCAGTATTTAAGGGATGGAGATCTCTGGGGTGATTATAAGAATACCATCTTTACAAATGATAGCTGTTCTACATGGAGTGCTTTCCTGTCCACTCATGCAGGGGCCCCACAACCATGTGCTGGGTGCAGTTTTTCTGTACCTTGTAATTCTTTGCATTCTGATGCGTGTTCAGTCACACAATTCAGATATGCCTTTAAAGATAGTTAGTAATCCAATACAATTTGATGGTGATCCAGGTGTGTTCTGACTCCTGAGGCTCAGATCAGGAACCTTAGCTAAAGGCAGAGGAGGAGCAACTGATGCCCAGTAGAAATGGGCATCTTGTCAGCTCCCATCTCAGTGTCATCAGGGGCCACAAAACCTGGAAGAGCTGCTGAGATGCCAGGCTGTGTCCTGGCCATGATCTGGTGAAGCACACTAATCCTACAGCTCTTGCTAAACTGGGAGATACTGCTAGCTGAAAACAACATGAGTGATGACAGTGACAAAGAAAAGGCTTTTCTGACAGCTCATTTAAACATCCAGTACATTTAGAGAACGTACAACGTTTTGTGTGCTAGATAAGAAATGCTCTGAGAGGCTAAAACGCTCGTGATCTGCTTATATGAGCACCCCAGTCCTTGCAGGATCTAACAAGATAATTAGATAATAGGCTTCCAGCAGCTGCTTTTGTTATATCCAGTCACGAAATGAGAAAGAGGTAGCTGGTGGCATATCAGAACGTGACGTAGGAATAAACGGCATGTACAGATACAATCAGAAGGCATAGGTCATCATGGAAAGGACTGCGCACAACAACCCTAAACATTTTGATTACTCAGCATTATGTTTTTGGTTCCATGAGACTTATTTTACCAGAGGACAGGGTGAAAAACCAAGCAAATTGCTCTCAGTCAGGGAATATCTAAAGGCCAGGTTTCTAAGAGCATTAGAAGTCATTTCTGACAAGGCAAAAGACATCTCTTGTCCTAAATGCTTGTGTTAGTGTGAGTGATTCTTTGTTTGTTTGTTTTTAGGAGAACCAAGTGCTAGTAGTATAGATGAAAGAAACCAAAAAAAGTAATCAGAAACCCCTCTGTGCATCTGCTGCCTTTCTGTATATGCTTCATTTCTGCATCTGCTGCTTTTTCTTATGGAACATTTAATTTTCAGAGATTAGACAAAAAATGAAAATATGCTTAAGCACTATTTGCCATCCTTTTTTCCCCAAAAACCTCCTTTCAGGCTTTCTTTAATTTCATTTTCACAGTTTGGCTTATTACTATCCATTTATTAGCTTTTCTTTCATTCCATTCAAAACTCGTATGCATAATATAGTCTCTCTGTAGGGCCCTTATTCTGAGTGTGTTTACATCTCTCTTAACTCTGTATTACATATTTATTGCCATTGTGTTCCATTTCCCTTAAATTCTTTATAAATTCCTTGACTTGCTTTAGGTTTTGACTTCTCTTAAGACAGTAGGTCTTACCTTGAAAAACTATGTAGGCTTCCCACTTGTTGTTAGCCTTCATAAACTGACAGCTGAACAGTGAAGCACTGTTGTAGCAAATGGGAGCACGACTGAGTTGTTTCCCCCTGAAGAAAAAAGAATGGCAATGGTGCTCCAGGACAAAGCTGTTGGAGTTATCATGATGATTTTTCTAGCAAGCAGAGTTGGTTGAATAGAATTACCAGCTGCAGACACAGTAAATGAGGCACAAATCATGCTCACTAGGCTGGATGGTTTCAGGGAGGAGGATGAAATTTGCAGTGACATTTCTGCATGTAGTAGACCAAAGCTCTGGTCTGTAAAAAAGGTGAAGGTATCTGCTCGCAGGTCCTGCCCCGTGGTGAAAGCATATAGAAACTTGGGAAAATTACAATTTTCACCATCTGTGGATTATCCCAGATCTATGACTCTACACATGCACTTGCTTCAGATAACTAAAGAAGCAGAAGAAAAATGTGCCTTTTTTCATAGAAATATTTTGTTGAGATGACTGGTGTCACTGGGTAGCTACAAAACATGCCTTGTCCCTCACATCTGTAAGAGCTTCCTTTTCAGATCCAGAATGATATTTTGAAGTTTGTGTCTCTGTTAGCTCCTGTCTCATGTCCGTCAGCTCCCTACAGCTGCTGCCAGATCTGACCCTGTTGTCCTTTGGGCAAACTCTTGTTGATGGGCCATGTCTTGTCCAACTCGATCATACAACCTCAGGAAATCATTCATCCATGTCTGTTTTCCCTGTAAACATTTACATTACTTTGCTGTGCTGAGCACAGGGGGTAGCTTTCATTCTCTGTACATTGTCCATTGAGAAATGCTAATTCAGAGTAGTCTGGCTCTGCTCACCTGTTTTCTCCAGCTCTTGATTATTTAGATTCACTTAATGGCTGCCTGCCTGAACTGTGTCTTCCTCTGTGCTCGCAGATTCCTCTGGGAGCTTTACTCCATGCAAGTAAGATATACTGCAAGCTTTATAAGAGGCCTGTTTTGTTGTCTGTATTTTGTATGTTATAGCTCCTCAGGGATTCAACTGCAAGAGTTAAGTATTATGGTAGTGATTTACAGCATCCTGGTGTTATGTATAGATCGCTTAATTACATTTGAATGCCTGAAGACTTAAGAGATGTTTCCCTTTTGCAAAATCACCAGCCCAAAAGAGGCATTTTCAAATTAAAGCGCCCCCCCCCCACCTATGCCCACTGTTGGAAAAGTATCATTTGTTTCAAATGTTACTGCACATACTGTAGCCTTTCTCAAGAGCTGTATTAAAAGATGATACTTTGATCTGAAGTTGGATCACTTGGAGAAACATTTTCTGCATGAAATGAAGAATTGTTCTGCATCGTCAAGGGAAACAAAAGGAGAATTTTTTTTTTCAGTCTCTCTTAATCCAGTACACAAGAGGGAGCATTTATTTCAGTCCAAAAGTATAAGATCTAGTGAGTAGATTATATGAGTGTTGTTGTTTATCCACAAAGACTGCAGGGGGAAAATGTGATAGTGAATGCTTGTCAGTGAGATCCTTTTCTCTTGGAGAACTGAGACAGAGCCTAAAGTAAAAATGGCATTTTTTTGTACTTGTGAATTTAAAAAAAAAGTATTTTAAAATGCAAAAAGAATTTTAAATAAAATTTGCAACAGCAGGTTGTAGTAGGCAGAAATGTAATTTCTGGTTTAAGTGTGATGGTGTATTTAAAAAAAAAATACACCCCACAGCTGAAGAACTATTTTCTCTCAAGCACAATAAAAGTAAATTTGCTAGTAATATGGACAAAAATTTCAGAAGTGCATCTGAAGCAAAAACTGTCACTGACCTTATTGTAAAGATACAGCAGTGTTTAAAAGTGTTCTAGGCAGGATTACATCCCACTTAGAAGTAAATTTAAGGTTTAGAGGGGGGTGGTTGGAAGGAGACATACATGAATAATTGCCTCCTGATCTGGAATTTCCGCTTGGTTTCTGGCCAGCTGAGGAGTGGACGTTTTTAGGCAGGACAGCAGCTGTTAGTTTTTCTCACCATTAGCAGTCAAGAAAGTTTTTCCTTTGACTTGCAGTTAACTGAGAAAAGATGTTGAATGGTAAAAAATTGAGCTGTCCTTGAGTATGTTCTGTTTGTGCAGCAAGCCGCATCTTTTAAATGCATTATCTTAACTTAGTCATTAAAAATAGTTACCTTAGAGGGCAAGGAGGCAAGGAGGCGTATTTCATCTACATTGTTTCATTGCACATGCAAGACAGATTTTACTACACATTTAAATTAGTAGGTAGTATAGTATTGATATCCCAGACTTGCTGATGCACTGCATGTCTGGATGCGTGTGCATACACATGGCCACGTTTGTAGCTCTGTAAAATGATGAGACCACTGATGTTAGGGACCGGCCTTGCTGGATCAGGGCCTGGGGAACAGGTTGTCTGTTAGCACTGAAATAAGTATAAGGGAATTTGACTAAAAATAAAAAAAAAAAAATCAACTTCACCATTTTTTTCGGTGCGTGTTGGAGGAATGTCGGGCTTGGTTTGTTGTGGGTTCAGGTGTGGCTGCGTTCCGCTCGCATGAGCCCAAGTGGCATCTTGAGCTGTGTCCATATTGTCAGTGCTGGGAAGGGTCTCATAGCCCTTCCCTCCCTGCCAGGCCTGGCTCCCACGGCCTGGCTGGCCCAGCAGGGCTGGGGTGCCTCCTTTCTGCCTGGCTGCCAGGGCCCCCCAGGGCACCACCAGCCCTGGCTGTCCCTGCCCATCAGCAGCACCCCTGCCCCAGTCGTGCCCCAGCAGGGCTGGTCTCCCACAGCCTGGCATGGTCGTGGGCCCCCCAGGCTACACCCCTGTTGATGGAGGAGCTGTTATCATTTTCCTTCTTTAATGCCTGGTGGGAGTAATAGGAATTGAGGTTGTTTTCTGTTGTCACACAGTACTTTTAGTGCCGGGAGCCCTGCTTCTGCTCCCTTAATTTACTCTGAATCAATGTCTGACTTTCTCCTGAGCAATTTCTGTTTAATCCTCCCTCTTAGTCTTCAGGAAGAAGTTGTCTTTCTCCTCCACTACTCACCTCCCCCGCACTCTTTAAATGAAAACTCATTCATTGGCTTTCCACCCCTAGCAAAACAAAGAGAAGTTCAAGACACTTCATTATTGAAGATGCTCTGCGTAAATAAAGGGATTATCAATAGCAGAATTAAATCTTGGAGAGTAAAAAACTTGAAGATCGTATGTGGAAAAAATAATGCTATGAGGGTCTCAAATAAAGGCAATTAAAATAAATCAATGACTTATATGAGCCCTACTGTCTGCTGCTAATCAAAGCTGTTACTTTAGTAAAAACTCTGATAATTAAACAAGTTCCTTTCTACGTAGCAAGGCACCATTGCAGACCAGTTGTATCTGCAATCTACTTATTCATATTCCTCATTTAATTCTGTATTGCTAAAACTCCATGGATGCTAAGAAAAAAATGTACCAATTGTTTGTATATTTAAATATTGTGGTGTGATATTACATAAAACAAGTAATGAACGAGACGTGCGTTCAGTGACCACCTCATTACGAACCTTTCTGTTTTCCCCATTGTTCAGTCTTTGGGAACAGGAATAATGACTATTTAGGCTGCAAATAATTCGGTTTACCCAGTAAATTGCCATGAGAAAAGTCTTTCCATATATATCTGTTTGCTTATGCGTCCCTGCAGGGCATAATGCATGCATAAGATCCTACATAAGGAACACACACTTCGTTGTGCATAAGATTTATGTAGTAAATTTTATCTATGCCTGGAATCCTTTTGTTATGAATGATTATAATTATTAGAGTGTGTGAGCTGTAGCTGCCATTCCCACAGGCAGCAGTCCCTCATCCCCATCTTCAGAGCCTTGCAGTAGAATCATCCCTTTAGCAACAAACCTAGATTTCCAGGTTTCTTCTTTCCATCCCATCTTTACTTTGCCCTATCACCAATTCTAGCTCTGCCCTCTCCACTGCCCATTGTTGGCTCTCAGCCTAGACATGGGTGGTATAATGCAGATTGCAAGTACTGCATTGCAAACCATATTTGAAATGGTTTTCCTGGGTTATTTTCCACTTCTTCCAGGGCCCAGCTATCAATTTGTAGGTTAAGCAGCAATTCTTCTTCAGGTTTATACTTGGGGAGTCCTAAGTTTTTTGCAAGTTGTTTTCATGTCATGTTAGATTTTTTCAAAGATATATGCTTTTAAAGTGTCTTCTAAAAAAACAAGGTTCTAAACAATTTCTGGTATTCTTCCTTCAAAGGCATATTCACAGAAGGGAAGTTATTTAAGTTTTTGGTTTTCTCTTGGCATTGTAGACCTATGCGTTACAACTTACCTTGGGTACTCCAGACTCCTCCTGATGGTTATGTGTCAAATTATTCTGACAATGAAAGTGTCAGGGAAGAAACATGCCCTTCAAAATACTTGTATGTGAGACAAGCACTAAAGAAACAGTTTTCTGACAATAATGGGAAGAGTTAGAAATGGTGCTGCAGAAGAAGAAAACCACTGTAGAAGTGGTTGGTCTCTGTATGCAGGAAATGCTAACCACTTTGCCTGCCCTTCAGGTTTCTGATTGAGTAGAAAAATAAGTAGTACTGTGAAAATCAGGGGTAGTGGGTGCTATTGATGCCTTGAGAGGCTACCTGGAACAGAGGCTAGACAGAGTTAAAGGAATAAAGTAGGTATTTGTTAAAAGGCCTTCAAAGGATACACCTTGGGCAGTGCAAGAGCCTGGCCGTGGCTCTGCCCAAGGTGGGCACAAGATGGACGCAAGATGGATGACCCATCACGAGTTTTCACACTTCTATAAGTTTTTAGTCCATTTACATATTGGAATTAATTGTCCAATACAGCTTCAGGTTGTGAAGTTCCATCCTCCCAGTTTGCTTTCCTCATTTCGCTGTTGTTTGTACTTCTTGGGCCTGAAGCTGCAATGGTGTCCTTGGTTCTCAAGCTAGAAAAGGATTGTTTTGTCTAACTACCCTGTGAAGAGAACTTGCTAACACTTTATATGAAGTTCAGAGTCACACGTTAAGGCACTACAGAATCTGGAAAATATGAAAGCTAAAACTTAAGGCATGACTATTTTCACTGCTGCTCACCTACCTGTTGCATTAAGGCCATACCTGGTATAGATAAACAAAACACTGACTTTTTGGAATGTCGGAGGGTATCAGCAGCCAGAGTTTTGGTAGCATAGTCAAGTCCAGAAATACTCACTATTTTTCTCTTTCTCTTAAATGTTTGCTGCATGGTTGGATTGCAGATCTTGAGAGTGTGCCAACCTTGCTCCATAAACCTGTTGAGGGGTCCCGTCTCCACTTCTCCCAGACCTTTGTCTCCTGTCCCCTCTAGTGGATGTCTGTGTAGGCAATGTGTCCTTGCAGTGGGACATGGTGTCCTTTGGTGGAGTGTATTGCAAGACCTGAGAGGTAATTTTAGCTCCAACAATGGCCTTGTTTGGTGCCAATCTGATAACAGCCATCCTGGTTTACGGAGATCACAATCTATTTTATGCTTGGTGTGCTGTCAGTCTTTTGCATGTTAAAAATCAAATACTGTTTATATAAAGAAACAAAGTGGAAAAAATAGTTTTGTTCCTGTTGAGAACTTGTCAATTTATGTTACTAAATGTCATGTTTTTCCTGCCTGCAATCATTTTCTGCTTCGTGAACTTGCGGGGGAAGCACTGCACAGTATCTGGTGGAGAGGAAGCTGCTCATTCGCTGCCCTGACCTCGGAGTGTCTCCTGGCAGCCTGGCCTGGGCCCGCTTCCTATGGGTTTTCCCACTGCAGAGCCTTTCCTCTGGGGACCAATCACTGTGGGCTGGTGCAGCTTTTGCCTCAGGATGCACAAAGTCTGCTCAGTCTCTGCACAGCACGGGAGGTTTTTAGAAGCTGTTTGCCGAGTGACATCAGTGCAGTGGTTTCTCTCCTTTGATGGGGGGAGCTGAGGATGAGTTCCCAACCACAGAGATACAGCCTCTGGTGGTCTTGCCACCCACCTCCAGCTGGGTGTTTGGCAGGACATGCAGCTGCTGTGAGCCAGCTGGCCACACCTCCCACGTCATCTCCAGCTCTGGGTGAAGCACTGATGGCACAAGGCAGAGGAGGGCAAGAACAGCAATGCAGAAGGTGTTTGTGCAGTCAGGGGTTCCCAGTTCCTGGCCAGGTCCTAGGCTGCAGTCTTATTAAACCCAAATTCCCTTAATCCTTCAGCTCATGCTGCTGTATCTATAAAGTGCCATTGCCTATTCATGAGAAGAAAAGCCTCCAAAATCTTATTTTTACACTTAAAGTCACCCCAACCCAGCAGCATGCAGATGCTCTTACCTACTACCCCAGTACTTTAAGGTGTAGCCAGACATTGTTGATGCAGAAACAGCTGGTAAGCAGGTCTCGTGCTTTTGCACCAACATTTAGTAATTAAAGGCTAATCTTACAGCTGCCTTAAATGGCAGAATAGAAGCTAGCTCTGCCATCTTCAGATTTTTTTTAATTAAATAGATTACAGTGCAGCATGCCTGCAAAATCCTCTTTTCAAATGTGTTCTTTGCTCTTTGCTTAGTACATATCCTGTGGTCTTGCTACGTGTCGATGCACTCACAGCTTCAGATCTTTATATGATACATGAGAATATTTTGCCAGGGTGAAGGAATGGCATCAGTGTTACAGGTCTGGTAATTTAGAGTCTCAGATTGCATTCATGTCAGTAAGAGCACAGTATTTCCTTCATGCCCCTAAGAAAGAGGAAATTAAATCGAAAAGTCTTTACATTTCAGGTATTGAAAGATGGTAAAAGGGCTACTGTGAATTGCCTCAAAAGAAAGAAAAGAAGACATCCAGTTCTTTTGCATGTAACTGAGCATAATTGTGTAGGTATCGAAACCCACTTTCTTGCTGGACAAAGACTGCAGGAGCAAGCTTTACAGTGCCTTGTTGAAAGTCTGCCACAGCATCAAGGTGTGATGTGATGAAATCAAGACAAAAGCCATGTTAGATGCTCTTTCTCTTTTCTTATTTGGGGGGATGTTTCGTGCAGTCTGTTCACCCCTCCACACCAAGAATAAATTGTCAGTGGTTTCTTAGTCTGCTGAGTGCGATTGATCTCACAGCAGTATGTGGTGTTTCATTATTTTCTTCAGTATTCTTAAGAAGGTCTGTAGGAGAAGTGGATTTGCCATAATGGCGGCTAAGTAGTTTAACTTAATCCTGAATAAACAAACAGATGCTCTCACCAAGGACCTGGCATCTGGGACTGTCAGCATTTATTACTGCAGGGCTCAGAAGAGATAAAATTATCATTAGCCTTCACAGAAAGACTGTGGATGTCTTTTGAAAGGCATGTACTTCAAAGCACAAACTAGCCTCTCAGAGAAACTAGTTTAAATACTTAGATGCCTGTATTAGTAATGAAACAAGCAAAATGCTTATCTCTTCACTTGATTTGTGCTTCAGAGCTCTCGTTTTACATGGGCCAAGGCTGAAATAGGTGTGTTTACAATTGCACATGTGTGCATTTACAATTGTGTGAATTTGTACTCAAAGGTTTTGTCTGCAGCTTCTGCTGAAATGTCTCCATGAGGGAAACTGTATTTAGTAATTAACTGAGGTTTGGTGGGGTCTGGCCATCTGGCATCATGCTGCTGTTGATTAGTAGGCTGGGGTGCAGTGCCCATGGACTACCAGGTCCAGGGGACTGTGTTGAGTGTCATTATTACAGACACTTGCATGAAATACCAAGGTCTAGGATTATTCAAGCTTTTGGACCATCAGTTGTAAACCTGTATCCATCAAAAACCCTAAACCCACAACTACATATTTTGTTTGTTGCAATAAGGTGGTGAGTTTGTTTTCAATTGTTCTTGTTAGTGGTTTAAATAGTGAACTTCAAACGTAGATTTCGTTCCTAAGAAAGGAATTGTAGCAAATGGCACAAGTATTTGAAAGTGAATTTGTAACAAAAATAATAGGTTTAAAATTTACTCTAAATGTTTCCCTGAGGAGGAGCCCCAGCCCACAACAACACTTGGATTTCAGTGAGTGGTCTAATACTCCTTGTAAGCCTGGGCTTAAGAGTCATCACTGCAGTTCCAATGAGAGGGAAAATGTTTTCTGAAGGAATCTCTCTTCCTTCAATCCAAGCAAGCTCCCTCTTTTACAGCAAAGCTAAAACTTTCAGGACTCTGCTAGGAACACTTGTGCAAAAGGATTGCTGACTGCTGCTGATTGCAACCATCCGTGCTGCAGCCTGGGTCAGAAAGGCTTTGTTTTACATAGGAAAGCCAAATACTCAGTGGAACTTTATGCCATCTGAAGCTCTCATCTATTCATAGCTGTCCTTCCCTAAAAGAGATAGATAGATGATTGATAGATAGATAGATAGACAGACAGACAGACAGACAGACAGACAAACATCTCAAAGCAATTCTGCCCTTCCAAAAGGCTGGAGAGGTGTGTGATACATTCAAGGTGGATCTTCACAGCAAAGTTTCCTAGTAATGTAGTAGATAAACAATTTCTGGAAGGGTCAAGTTATCTACAAGAGAGAAAGATGACTTTCTGGTCAAGCTTGTCATGAGCAACTATGCTTGATAGAGTGGAAAGTATTTTTATTACAAATTCCTCCAAGATTAGGCATTAGGGGTTTTTTGAGAGAGTATCTGTAGCAGGAGTGTGGGTACTGAAAAATGGCTTGAACTCAAAAATGTCTCACTGCATCAGTGGACTTTGGTTCTTGCTTTCCTATTAAATTGAAATTAAAATTTGTTTCTGAATTACCTTTCAAAGAATGACCATAGTACAGACGTATTGAATTGAGCAGTTCAGAACAATTTGGGTAAAACATTTGGAGACTGTGAAATTTCCTCCTAACATCTGAGAGCTCTTCAGTCTGCATTGCTTCTGGTTTCTTCCTGCTCACAGTTGGCAGTACCTTATGCCAGAGGTAGTTGTATTAAAGTCAATAGGCTAGATTATGTCCTGAGGACTTGACCCACAGTAATTGCAGTATGTTGCTGAGCAACATTGCAGGACTCACAAAGAATGAACTGTGCTTAGGGAGCCACAATTTACTCTTTTTTTTTCCCCAAGGGTTTTAGCAATTTGTTGCCAGTAAACTTCTACTTAGCTTTGTTCCAGTTCTTGCACGGTTCTAAACCCCTTAGCTGTTCCCCAGCTACCTGTCCTAGGAGAAGCAAATGAGGGCCTGTTTCCCGGTTCCTCACACATTTACATTCCATCCAGCAGCTACTTCGAGGTCTTGTTCAGATGCCCACCACATCAAAATGAATTTTGATAGCACCGAGCTGCTCATTAGTTGTAAAAAGACAAACTACTGTCTGGGTTAATGTTATGATGAAAAACAGACCTTTTTTTTTTATGTGCCTACCAAGGCAAGTAACTTTTTAGTTTTCCTTTGAACAAGTTATTTGCATCAAGTTCATATTCTGTGGTTCTTTCTGTTATGAGCTGAAAAGAGCCAGTTCTTTCAAGGCCAGAAATACTGCTGAGCTTTGTGAAGGAAATAATTATTTTCAGAATAAAGTGAACTTTTTTCAGATCAGTGTGTCTGCAGGGGAAGTGGAGCTACTCCAATTTAGTTTATTTTTCAATACCTCTTCTCATTAACTTCTCTGTATCCAATCCAGCAGTTTCAGGAGTTTTGCCACCGCCATTTAAACTGGATGCTCATCAGAACAGTTTATAGAGCAAACTAGCACCATGATTAGAGAATTCTGACATAAGTTATCATTGAGACTTACACTATGTAACAGGTGTTTATCCACAGGCACAAATCAGTATTGTAAAGAGCTTACAGGGAAATCTTTTAATTTGCACAAATAATAGGCAAAAAATTTTAAGCCTTTCTCATAGAATCATAGAATATCCTGAGTTGAAAGGGACCAAGAAAGATCACTGAGTCCAGGTCTGGCTCAGTGTTTGGCGATGCTTGGACAGAACTGCTAGGCTGAGAAACAGTTTGGCAATGAGGCCTTAAATGTTTTAAATTAACCTTGCTGCAAACCCATGGTGCATGCTGTTAATGTTCAGAGGGGGAAACAAACCTCTGTAATATGTTCTTACTGTTTATGTGAACTCTATCTGTTTGGACCTACAGGTAGTGACTGCTGTGAAGCTGCTTTTTCATTCTGTTAATCCACAGAATTTCATGTCTCCCATCTCTGTGTAAGCTGCATAAACTTGCAAGAGGTATTGTAGCTTGTAAGTTTTTAAATAGCTGCTTTGCTGATGGGAGCTAAAATTTGCACCTGCAAAAGGGGAAGTCTCTCCGCTGTCTTTATTTTCTGGCTGTCTTTGCCATGAAAAGCAGTTCCATTAAACTGCTCCAGATGAGACTTAGTAGTCTTGGTGGCGTTCTGTATATGAATTCTACCTGATAGCACACTTTTTGTAGGTATTAAGTAAGTCGCCTGTTGGGAAGGTGCAGAAGGAATCTCAGGAAGTGCCTTTCCCAAAGAAAGGTTTGAAATATATAAATGGGAAGTCAGGAGGCTTTTTGTTTAGTGATGCTAGAATTGCAAATTATGGCTTAGTCTGCTCATGTTTTCTTTGCGAAACCTTTTTGTGTTTCTTGAATTCAATAAAGAGGAAACAAATAGAAACCAAATAAAATGAAATTAAGGAAAAGATACAAAAGGACATTTTAGGCCTTGACTTTGGCAAATTTATCTACACAGTAGAGGAAAAGACTACAGAAGCACTGATATTAGAAGAGTAATTAGCCAGCTCCATTGAGGGAGGACTTGGGGGTTTCCTTCCCCTGCACAAATTGCCTGAAGCTGAGCATGTGGGAGCTGTTGTTCACTGCTCTGATCTCCCACTGAAGCACCACTGGTTTTGTTCCTTACGAACTATGGACTGCTGTGAGTCTATTAAGCAGCTGGCTGTTAATCATTATGGACTCTTATCACGTTTGGGGTTGGGAACCTGTAAATAATCAAACTGGGGTTACCTTTAGCTGTGTCTACTTGTTGGTCAGTCATCACCACTGTCACACAGAAAATGGGGAACAGATGGCCCAGATTTCGTAGCAAGCTGCTGTTTCATTCCATGCATGTCTGCTGTAACAGTGCTTAACCAGGGAGACTGGTGAATGTCTTCTTAAATGGGTGCAGTTTTAAGTGAGTGTGCCGTGTGTGTGTGTGTGTGTGTGTGTGTAGTAGGAGGAGGGCAAGAGATGATATTTGTTGCTCAACTTGAGAATCTGTTTAGTCAATCCCAACTTAGTCAATCCTGGTACTTGTACACTTCAGCAGAACACTGGAAAAGAAAAGCCCTGTTTGCAGGCTCCCTGCAGGCTCTTTACTGTTGTGTCGCTTCTATCCTATGTTCCCATAACCTTTACAGTCTGTAGAACAAAAAGCCAACATGACATGGTGCAGGTTCACAATTAGTAGTCAGGTTAGCAAAAGTGTGGTTCTTCTATCATGACATTTAGTGTGCTCCATGAATCCATCATCAGGAAAATGCCAGGCACATCTTGGAAGACTGTACCACATCTGAATTTGGCATTAAGAGAAATGATGCTGGAGTGTAGTGGTTGGATTTGGTGCATGGCATTGGAGAAGATAGCTGAATAATTTGCAGATATCTCAGAAAAGACCTGCAAGAGTGAATAAGGGAAAAGAAAAAGAAAGCTTACTTCAGAAAAAAGAAAATCTTTTCAGAGAGACAGCTAGAAGTGGTGATTGGGTTGGCATAATAGAGGAAACAATGTAATATGAAGCATTCTACTGCAGTGAAGGAGAGGCGGTGCTGACTTGCAGGTGAAGTACAAGCAGCAAGTGGACCTATCCTAAATGTTGCACAGGGATTACTCAACAGCAAGATCAGAGGTGAAAATGAGGATTTGGGACACCTGTAGAAAGAAGCTGCAATTGAAAGTTATTCCAGCCATCCATTGCAATTTTTCCTTATGCTTCTTGTGAACTCATTCCCATCACTCTGAAGCAAACCAGACCTTTTCCAACCAGTGTCAGTTTATCAGAAGTTCACAACTGCATCCATAAATTCTATTCCATATTTGCTTGGCAGAACTACTCTGGGTTGTCTGGCTTCTGCAAGCTTAAAATAATTAATCGGTTTCTTGCTTCCAAG